>JAODUP010000759.1:37500-260025 GCA_025642065.1 Paralvinella palmiformis | reverse complement strand
ACGCGCGCGCATATACCTACACAGAATAGTTAGTAACTTCACATTAATGATTTTATCCTGAAATAAAAAGTGCCATAATAGAGCAATTTAGCTGAACATAAATCATCAGCTCCATCAAATTAAAGAGTTGACATATTTTATATCCTTAATCATATCACATTTCAGATTGAAAACCTCACGGTTGATTGCTAATGAGACCAAGTGTCAGCATTAATGTATTTGACACCAAAGTTCGCATTCTTAGCCAATGTGTAACTATCTTTTTATCTAGATACCCTTCCAGACAGTTAAAATTATTAATGGTACGTTGTATTATATGGTTCGGATAAAACATCCGTGGGGTGTATGGATAATTGAATTAATTAAAGCGTCCTTAATCAGGGGAAAACCAACATAAAAAGAAGAGATTCGCTCCACTAGAGTTTTCGTATACCATATTGTGTCAAAGGCGTTGGTGATCAAACACCAGACGTAGATCTATTACTGAATCAACCTAAACTTGATCTGTTCAAACTTGACCGAAGTTCTCGTTATTGTAACTTCACAAAATGTAAACGACGAAGGTCTTGACCAACGGAATGAATGAATACCCCTTTTATCGATTAATATGAAAAATAGAAACATTAATAGCGTAAAACATTTATAAGAATACAATATGACAATACGACAAAGTCAGTTTTTTGAAAGACGAAACAACCTTCAGATATGCCCACGCCGGGATTCGAACACGGGTGGTAGTGATCTGTGGTCCAGCACGCTACCGCTAGACCATGGAGGCGCCCGATCGAATCATCAGGGAATCTATTTTAAAACTTTTAACAACCAATTTTAAACCAACATGTCAGCAACCTCATTATTGTTCTTCGTAGCGAAATTATAGCTAAATAACTTGTTTATTTCCAATAAATGATGACATTATATATTGAATATGACGATTGCTCATTGCACTTTATTATTTACTTCTGTGAGATAATGAGGTTTTTAGTAACGCAGTTGTTTGGGTTATAGTAGCGCCAGTGTTTTGAAGGTTTCCCTATAGAATCGCCAAATGTCCCATATATGACGGGGGTAGTGCTAAACAAAAACCACAATCCCTCACTCTAACCCTCATGTCCGGATTGCAACCGTCTACTGCTGTTTCTCGTATGCTAAATATAACAAGAAATATCGCTTAGTAGTTAGTTTTTTCATGACATATAATTCGTTGACATAACATAAATTGCCAACAGCATGTGACGTGTATATGTCATTAAACACGCAATCAAATACCTGACATAAAAGCCAATGACCGTAAACAGACACTCGACATTAAACAACTTTATGTCCTGAGTTACCACCCATGACTTATGACAGATGAGCAGGTAGTTATTAATATCACACAGATAGGCCTTTTTTGACACCAGCCTATCTTTCGGCATTTCAATATCTATATGTGGCCTTAAGGCGCTCCAAATGTTGTACATCACTTTAGCCAAGTTATTGTTAAATGTTCATCTTCTTTTCCATAATAATTGAGAGTTATGAAGAGGGTGATGATATCGAGATGGAACCTATAGATACAAAGAGATGAAGAATACATACCCCATACCACGAACCCTGTAATGTCTTCAGTCTCTCTTTCCAAAATATGCCCCCCCCACACACACACACACACACAGAGAGAGACAGACAGACAGACAGACAGACAGACAGACAGACAGACAGACAGAGAAAGAAACCGAGTAAGACCGGGGAGAGAGGGGGGAGCGAGCGAGCGAGAGAGCGAGCGCGCGCGAGAGAGAGAGAGAGAGAGGAGAGAGAGCAGACAGACAGACAGACAGACAGACAGAGAGACAGACAGACAGACAGAAACAGAGTGAGAAAAAATGAGAGAGAGAGAGAGAGAGAGATATGTAATTGCATAGAATTGTAAGAGCATTATGAAATTCAATTAGGAGAAGCTGCTATCTTCTTAAATCATATCTTTGCATGATAATAATAAGTCGAGCAATCTTTTATATATCAATTCTTAGTCCTCATCGAGTCTATATAATATAGTGTGTCCCTTTAGTTTTTTTTACTTCATTTATCAAAGTATGATGTTAAGAACCTGAGTGGATCCACATTATATAAATATTAACGTCACATGTATGACTCTGAGGACTTCGATACACATGTTAAAAACGTCTAAAAACATTTTCTTTTAAGTCAAATAAAACCCGGAAGAAATGATATATTAGTTGCTTCTGGTTTTGTGAGATGCCTATATAGCATCAGTCTATCTCAGATGTTACTTTGCTCGCAATATGATTCCATTTTGTTATCTGTTTATTGAATATCCCTTGAACAAGACCAGACACACAAATAGCAACTACAACACGTAACAACAACAACAACAACTAAGCAAAAATGTTAATGATGACCTGATAAAGGGAAAAAGGTAACTGATTAAAGATTACATAAATTTGTTAAACATTGTTATTATTGGACTCTCCTACAAACTGGATATTACCATTTTATTCTTTCACATAGCTTACCATCACTTAACCCAATATTACAATCGTTTGTGGTCCTGCTTAATGGCTAAATGTGAATCATGATCTATTAATTGGAATGCCAACGTAGAAATATCACGAAACCCAGAGAAAGAAATAGCTATAAGACAGAAACACCTTCCTAGAGATTGGGCAAACTTAGCACTCATAGGCACATACATACATACATACATACATACACTCACACACATATACACATGTATTTCAGTGTGTGTGTGTGTGTATATATGTATGAATGAGTGTGTATGTGTGTGTGTGCGTATGTGTGTTGTGCGTGTGTATGTGTGTATGTGTGTGTGTGTGCGTGCGTGCGTGTGTGCACGTGCGCGTGTGTCAATTATCAGTACACGTATTACCTGACAATTTCAGGTAATATACATATTACCTGATTAACCAGATTAACCGTAATATATATATATATATATATATATATATATATATATATATATA
This sequence comes from Paralvinella palmiformis, assembly GCA_025642065.1. Classification (NCBI taxonomy): domain Eukaryota; kingdom Metazoa; phylum Annelida; class Polychaeta; order Terebellida; family Alvinellidae; genus Paralvinella; species Paralvinella palmiformis. Next base: position 257,041 of record JAODUP010000759.1, on the reverse strand, counting down.
TATATATATATATATATATATTGTCAGAAGCTGTTAATCCGGACATCGTTTATCCGACAAATCCACCATTCGACACTTTATTGCCTGTGATCGATTTAGCTCCATTGTAAATGACTCTTTAATCCGACAAAATCGTGTTCCGCGTTCCGACTCCGACAACAGAATGTGAAATTTAAATGTACAATGACCTCGATAATCCGACCACACGAAAATGTTGCCAAATATTTCCGCTGGTTCAGTCATGCAAGACACAGCAACATGTAGTCAGTAATGGTTCATTAACTTGCCCACCCGCGATAATTACTATATCGTAACCAATTACAATAATCCTTGACCATACACACCGACACGAGTATTTCCTTATAGTGTCTGTAATTAACAAACATCAAAATGATCAGTGGCTTCATTGCCACTCCGTATTTTGAGCATGGATATTGAATATTAGTTTAAATGTGGAGGTATATCTTTATGATTTAAAAATGTGTGACACAGATTATCGGTATATCACGGACTCGATATTCCGACATTCTCGTTTATCCGATATATATATATATATATATATATATATATATATATATATATATATATAGTAACCAGTCATTTATAAATAGAAACATTGGCAAGTTTCCTATACACACTACGCACTAAATTAAGAAAAACATATGCTTATTTATTTCAATGCTAATTTTATTAATATTATTTTCCTAAAATATTTTTAAACAGCCAACTAATCTTGGCCTCGGTTAATTTATTGTCTATGCTAAATATCATCTAAACTATATCCAATTTCGTCACGAGATAGACCGAAATAAGCACGTATCATATATCGACATTGAAAATGTTTGAGACGCGCTAGTAAGATGGATATTGAACGGAATGTCATCTGTTACAGCAATGTACTATCATTGCTGGATCTATTTGCGTTGTAAATTTGGTTTGGCTGTTTATCAATTACAACCAAGGTTTTGTTTTCAGCTTTAAACAATCGAAACAAGAAACAGTGATTTTCGCCGATAGAATAATGATAGAATGGTGCCGTTAGAGATATGTCTAATTAACACATAACAAAGAATCCGTATATCCTGCCTATTATAATAGCCATTTTCCCCTGCGTAATCCAAGGTAAACTGGTAACCAAACATCAAGATCAGTATCTCAGAGGGAGAGATCAGTAACAATCTCTAGGAATCAGTTCAAGTAAGCTGAAAGGTCTAGCACAAGGTTGGTTTGTTAAAGGCCATCAGGTGTCGGTTGTTAGGAAACACTTAATTAGAATATGGGAAAAAGATGCATAACCTTTAAGTAGACGTGATTGGGTTTACTAATCTAGTCCAAAAAAGTTGAAAAATATCGAGTTCGCGTACTGCGACATTTATGGTGAACATAATGCCATCTTTAATATGATGGCAGCAAAACTATTGACCTTTACAAATGAGCTGAATAGATGATTAGAAAATTTCGCGACATATTTCATACAAGTGATAAAGATTAATCTCTATCGGGTAATTAGACGGCTAGAACAAGGATGATATCCGGATATGTGTAATTCAAGTATTTGGCGACTGTATTAAATTCTCACCAATATTTCATAACATTCATTAGAAACCGGTCTAAGCATTTTCTAAATAATGATGTTATGCTAATATTACTAATACTATCACTACCACTACTACTACTACTACTACTACTATTAGTATTGGTAGTAGTAGTAGTAGTAGTAGTAGAAGTAGTAGTAGTAGTAGTAGTAGTAGTAGTAGTAATAATAATAATAATAATAATGATGATGATGATGATGATGATGATGATGATGATGATGATGATGATGATGATGATAGTTATCCCCTTTTATCACCATCAAATAGTACTCATTGAATCTATTTCAATATAACTTGACAATTGTAAGGTATTAAAAAACATATTTTATATAGTTAAATTAATGCATTTATGTAAATAATATAATGTCACTGAAAAAAAAACTATTTTATCTATCGTGTAGGTCAAACTAGTTCAAATCAACCAGAAGGATAACATGTATCTTTATATATTTGTCCTTATGTTGAAAGTTTAAAATAAAATGCCCACAAACATGATAACCTCTGAGAATTAACAAACGAACTGACACAAACCTATAAACACAGACGTTAGTATGTGGTGAAGTACGGGAGTTATTTAAGGGAAGAATTGCTGTTCGTAGATTGCTAGATAGTCTCAGGCACTAAATCCAGAACAAATAGTATTTCAAATGCTTTCGTAAAGTAATACCATTGATTGTACAAGGCTATGGTGTTATAATAGATATTATAAATTGTAACATGATACAATAACAAAATTGAAATAAATATGTATAAAAATGTATAATATTTTAAAAGAAAAATAATATCGGCAGTAATATTTTTACAAATATGAAATGATTTCCATCAAATCCAATAATACGATTAGAAAAATGGCTCATTTAATTAATATGTTTTAACTTCGTGGAACCTCACTCTAACAATAGTTTCTTAATACAAAACACTTTTCGACTTTTGACTATAAGTATCATACGCTATTTATATTTTGATACTTTGAAACTTCTGAAATTATTATTCACTTTCGAATAATAAGAGTAACTTCACATTAATTATTTTATTGTGAAAGATTATAACCAAAAGTACTATAATATTAATATAATATAGAAAGCAGACATTTTAATATTTTATGTCTTTATTTATTGTTAATGTTCAGGTTGAAAATGTAATAAATGATTGTGTAATTAAATGAAGTAGCAGACAGAAATAAATTAGTAAACATCAATTGTAAAAAAGGGTAGAAGATCAATTGTTTTTTCACTAAGACGAATCCAACTTCGCAGAATCTTGATGACCGATGTTTCTAAAAATACATTTTTCTAATCTGTGTATTGAGTGGGTTCTTAATAATGTTGTTGTACAAATGGTTCCACTTTTGACATCTAATTGTATATGTAATACATTATTAAAGTGCCGACGAATTTCACATTTGTAATTCAATGCGTACCCCTATTTCCATGTATTCACCCATTCAGCGAAAAATAATGGTGAGTCCCTTTTGATAGGCGTGGTCAGAGATGAGTAAAATGGTCAAAGAAGATTCCCTCTCTATGCCTTTACACATGCCATTCCACCCATCAGTTAAAAGGACAAGGTCAAAAGGGTGGAGAAGTGTGAGAGGTGTGTTAATGTTGTTAGTGATGAACAGTACCTCCTCTCCTGTTGGTCACCAATAAACATTACTTAGTATTAGATAAGAACAATAACAAAAGTAACAGAAGCAATAGCACCATCACCAGTAAGAAGAGTAACAACAACAACTTCAGCAACAACGAAAATAATAATAATATTAATAATATTAATAATATTTAAAGAAAAGAAGATCTAATCAGCCGTTTTCTGCAACTTATACCGAATATTATATATAAACAGATAGGCTTTGTTCAGAGCTATGAAAAGAAAATATAGCAGAATATATCTGATAATACCAAATATATTAATGATATTATACTTAAGTGATAATGGTTGAATTACTAGTATCGTACACTAAAAAACATCAAGTCAGCTACTGGTTGTTTACGTACCCACTGGACGAGTTAGCTTTAAATTGATTACGGCGTTGGACCGTACAAGTCCGTATTGGAAGTGGACAGCCCTGTATAAATAAACTAAGTTACGGGGCCTAGCCATGACTGCCGATGGAGTAAATTCGATCAAGATTCAAGTCCCTCAGTAGTGTTTGTTTAATCTTAAACAAAAGCAAACCAAAACAACGCGAAAATGCCATTAAATCTATTCAATAGGATGTGTGGTGTTACTGACATAACACGAAATAATAAAGCTTATCTCTAACTTATTTATGCCAAATGGAGAAAAAAAATCAAGTGAAATAAGGTCGAGGTTTATCTGGAAACAAGAGAAAGGTAAGCATAGCACGTCTAGTCAATATATATATATATATATATATATATAGAGAGGAGAGAGAGAGAGAGAGAGAAGGGGGGAGAGAGAGAGAGAGAGACCTTCTCCCGCATTTACATACATGAATCTCCTCACATATATGACACCAATACGTGACTTCCCCAAAAATAGACAACATCAGTAATATGTGACGACACCAGTGACGTATGACCTGCCTACGTTTGTGTAGGCATCATTTCTGATTAACATGTCTAGAGGCGAATCTCTTATATGGCGTGTGTCTATTTTATAAATGATTAGACTTATACAGGTGGCGATCTTTATGACCAAACGTCAGACAAATAAACAGTATCATATACTCAGTCCATCATACCATACAGATTACGCAAAATTAGTTGTGATGGCGTGAGACGTTTCATTTATTTTACTATATAAGTTATTAGCCTATCTCGATTATTGCTGGATGAATAACAGAGCAATTTACGGGGTTACTAAGGGATATATGTTTTCCCGTTGCTCTTAATGCTCTACAGTCTCATGGAAATTTGCTTTCATGTTCTCTCATATATAATTATCTTATGAAAGGCACCAAGACTAACCAATGGCTCGTGGAGTAATACAAATCTACACTGTTATTGATCCTGGCATGATAACATGTAACCATCGTGGTAAGTTTCACTGTCACCTTGTCGAATAATTTATTAGTTCGAGATGGTGAAATAATCGCAACATAGGGATTTTTTATATATCTGTTAAATGGAAATAACTGATTATATCTATTTTAATTTTACAAATGACAGTTACGTTCCATAGTGACACATACCTAATATCAATAGAAATAGCATTAAAAATCATTGGCTTCATTATACTTTAATATAATTGTACCCCATCAACCGTATAAGTATTTATAAGATATTTAGATCTGGCATATTTTCATTTTTGACTATGAGTTATGGTTACCTTATTGTCCGGAGCTGACTACGAATACTTCCTTAAAGAAGTTCGGCGTTGTAGATAATAATTATTTAATCATCGTTAATAACAATTGAATTATAAGAAACGTATGTGATAGTTTGATATTTAGGCCGTCATCAAGAGGTCTTTTTAATGATCAATAGCGTCAGTCTTAGATAGGCCTATTTCTGCTTGTTACTCATCTGCCGAGAATAAGAATGCACTAAATAGTCTTTTTTTTAAAACAACGTCTAAATAAACACTTTCCTTCGTTTATACTAATTAATACACCTTGCACATTCATTATTACTGATAATGGTATTTCTGTTCATACTCTTACCGATGCTAATATCATTATTAATTATATTGCTATTTATGAAAATATTCTATTGTTACAAATGGGTTCTACGTTAAGAGACTTTCAATAGTATTTTTTATTTAGAAACATTTGCTAATATTTATTAAATAAATAATTCAATAATTAATGACATACTTATTATAAATTATGTGTCTCGAGCGCTTTGCATTTGTTATGACAATAATATAGTCAATATAATTTTAATGAATTTATTCTAAAATATCAGACTAATTGTTTAGATAGTATTGCCATCTTCAAAATCATTGTCACAACTATCAGAACCTGTCCATTCTTAGACGGCTATGTAAAGCTTACGTGTTTTACGTCTAATTGTGAAATAAACAACTTTATGTGTATAATACTATATATTTATGTTTCGAATCAATCTGTAAAAATATCAATGTCTGCGTGAAAGTATATATCTCTTAATTAAATACAAACACACACAAACAAGCAGTCACGCATATACACTACTCTCGTAACCCAGTTTCACGCAATGAAAGTGCTAAAGTTATATTATTGAGTTACGGCTACGAGCAGTTACATTTCTTAATTTTCCAGTATTTTGTAATCTAGAACTATCTGCCGCCATTCTTCAATTCCTTTGGAAGGAGATCATTTCCAGCAGCCATAACTGTAGTTGAACACTGTAGTTATTGGTAAACTTTCGTTACGAAAACGGAGATTTTGAATATGTAATATATGCATATGTAGCGCATCCAGCGATTATACTTGTATTTTGCCCTATTTTCCTACTTGAACGAGGCGTGTGTCTTCAGTCAAAAAAATCAGTGAGCAAACCAATTATTTAATAAGTTGGTTTATGTTTAACGAAGGTATAAAGTCCCTATCCTTTCTACAAAATAAGTGATGTAAGTTCCTGAGATTTAAAGAGTACGAGAAGCGAAATTGGAAGGCATAGCATTCCATTAATCAACTGATATGCTTGCCGTTGATGTTTGGCATTGCTTAGTTGCTGTGGTGCCTGCGGCATAAGGACGCGTGTAATTAGCTTACATAGTGTATCACTAAAAAACTAAAACGTCTTAGATAGACGGATTGTTGGGTCGGATATCGTGGAATCAATAATACACAGTAATCAGTAAGTACGTTCGATTACATAAGTGTACTAACCGTTTGTTTTTTGTGGGGACGTCCTTAACGTCTGTTGAAGCAAAACGGATTTAAATAAGGCAATTAAATAATGGCGTATTCACTGTAATAACAATAATAATAATAATAATAATAATAATAATAATAATAATAATAATAATAATAATAATAATTAATAATATTATTAATAATTATTATTATTATTAATTGTTAGCGTTATTATCATCATAATCATCCTTTACATCTTATTCATTGTCATTATTTATACACAGTCAAGTGTAGACACTTTATTCTTAAAAACAAATCAAAATAATAATATGGAAGAGTGTATGTAACTGCTTACTACTTTAATACGAAAATGTTCAGTTTCCTTACACACTGCTTGGATAAAACACAATTAATTCGGTCTTATTATTGTGAAATTTCAGCAATATGTTGTTCATCCAAATAATAATCGATCCTTCATCAAGGATTTAAAAAATCTGCTTTGTCTGTGTTCCTTAAAAAGAACAGTTTCTGTTGAATAACTTCTATGATAAGCAAATAGATCAGGGTCATGGAAATCATTGTGTTGAACGTGCTCTTCTATACGCCCTGCTGCCATCGTTTGGTAAATTTGGAGATAAAGGGAAATCCAAATACAGGACCATAATCCAGCCCATCTTCTTTATTCAACCCAGAGCTCTTGAGCAACTTATTTTAAATACTCAGCCTCTGCCCTATTTCTAATGCCAATTATCAGTAGCAGAAGTTGATCTACGCCTTCCTTCAAAAGCCAGCCACTGTCAGGTATTTAATTAAAAATTATACAAGCTACAAAATTATCTTATTGTTGCGTTTTTGTTCTTACAAATATTTGATGGCATTAAGCTTTCCCTTTTCCGTATTAATCGATTACAAATTTACCTGCTGAATTCATTCATTCATCCATCCATCCATCTATTCATTAGTCAATTACATTACGGCAGTTACTTGTGTGAAACAATACTGATAAAAATCACTGATAGTAATTAAAATATTTATAATAGTCAATTCGTCGTCGTTTATATTTTGTGAAGTTACAATGACGAGAGCCTCAGTCAACAATCTATTACACTTCTACACATTTATGTGTTTCTCCTTGTGAATGGTGCGTGATATTTCAATTGTAAAGAAGTTGTAAATGGCTTCCTCTGTCTTTTTGGCGTTTCCCTGGTTTAAGGACGTTTTTTTATTAAAAGTATTATCCCTGCGCCTCACTCCCGTCTTGTCACGTCCATATAACAAAACTTCCCATTTTCTCTCTCTCTCTCTCTCTCTCTCTCTCTCTCTCTCTCTCACTCTCTCTTTCTCTCTCTCTCTCAATCTTTCTCTCTCTCTCTCTCTCTCTCTCTCTCTCTCTCTCTATCATTCTCGAAGGGTGAATACATGAGGACATAGCTACGTAGTGAAATGTGACGAATTACGTGTTGCATTACACACAAAGATAGATGTCACAAGTAAAACCATTTAAAAAACAAAATTATCAGGAAGTAACTCAGTACACCAATTAAACAAATGTACTCTTATAGCCATCAGTCATCAAGACAATCGGAAACTGAATTGGTATTACTGACGAAACGAAACATCTACTTTTTGCCTTTTAATCTGAATTAATTTATTTGTAACCGCTGTCTCATTTAATGACCAATCCATTGTTACACTTTCAATCAGAAATTTGATAAGATTAAGTACATAAAATTCCATAAGCTTTTTTTAAAGCTCTTCCTTCTGATTCGAAGGTCTTTATTTAGTCTTATTGGGGCGTCATTTATTGTGAGCTTTCAGAACAAAATGACTGATGTGAAATTCCTTCACTGTGTACACACAGACACGCGTGTGTTTGTGTGTACGCATGTGTATGTGCGCGTGCACGCGTCCAATACTAATACTTCGCTCCAAAACACTATTAAAAGGGATAAATATAGCATATGTATAAACTTTAAAATATGTTTTATATGAAGTCATTGTTACTGTTAGGTGCAATGAAGGTAAAGACTATTAATTAATTGGCTGTTTTGCTAAATCTTGGAATGGAATGGTTTTTCATATTTATCATATTTTTATTATTTCAACCTGATGTTATTTTTGTTTTAACAGTACATGCCATTAGAAAAGCAGAAAGAACTAGACATTTCACAGCATGGTCTGCTATAAAATATTATATATGTTAATAAAAACTCATTTTGAATACTAATGTTAGAGAATAAGATAATATCATGTTACTGTTTCTATGGTGACAGCTTATCACTTATTAGCATCTATTATATTATCGTTTTAGCTTATAGTTCATGATATTACAACAAATCCTTATTTGGAAACCCCAGTAAACGTCTATAAAATGTTAATTTTATTCTAATTTATGCTGTAGACCAAGCACTAACTCACGGCTAACAATTCTTCATTTAAGTACTTTTCATAATATATCACATACAATATCACATAACGATGATGCATGTATATTACATATCTCTTTTAGTTTGCATGTTCTATCTAAATCATTATTACGTTCATAATTCTGAATTACCATATATTATCAAACCAAGATGACTAGTAAAACTTAATTTGATCTACAACGTGTGAAATATTTCAAGGCCAGAGATAGATTATGAAATAGGCTGATAGAGGACTACCTATGTGATATTAATAACTCATCTCATCTGTCATCGATTCTATCACTGATACCACGAAACAGAAAGTGGTTTAAAGGCGAGTATTTGTTGACGGTGATTGACGTTCATGTGAGGTCTTTAATTCCGAGTATAAAGATTATACCATGGCAGTATGTTAATAGTTTATGTTATGTCAATCAATTATATGCTGAGAAATTAGCAAGAGATAGTTTTTCCTGTTGTTTTGATGTTGCAATTGTACAGGGCCATAGTAGAGTCAAAAGTCTTAGAGTGAGAAATTGAGCATTTAGTTTTCAAGAGGTTTGGAAAACCAATAGGGAACGTTCCACAAATAAAAATACGAGTTGAATTCGAACCCACATCTGAAGACTTTCAGAGGTATTACTATTGTCACTGAGCTATTATAGTATCTACATATCTCAGTTGAAACAGTTGTAAATAGATATCGAATAGAATTATTTGTTTTTGTCTACTCTCGACGGTGGGTAGATAAGTGGCTTATAGACAATTTGTTACTATTTGAGAAAATGATTGTGTTTCTCAAGAATGAAACATCTCACAGATAATATCGGGATTCGGTCCAATTGTCTGGAGTTCTAAAATATAATGTGTTAACAACTGTGCTATCGAAATCCTCAGCATATGGTAGAATTAAGTTATAAAGTGTTAAGATGATGATAATGATGATTGATGTTTTACGACCACCTTTCTGCACATGGTAGGCTAAATGGGCCGAGCGACCTCCAAAGGTAATGAGGCGAAGTCAAAGATGAAACACCCTTCAGATATTCCCATGCTGAGATTCAAACTCAGGTGGTAGCGATCTGTGGTCCAACGCGCTACCACTTAGTCAACGGAAGCGCCCCATAGAGGAACAGTCATAACATGCACTTACTGTAGCTATGATATGGTGAGTCCGAAATATTTTATTAAAAAGTGTTTATTAAAATATTTAATATAAGGTATCAGATAAAACAAATCTAGATCTATTATTAGATATGCATTATTTCCGTTCTGGATCTTCGATTAGAAAATATGCACAGCACAGAAAAGTGTGAATACTTATTTAAAGTGCAGGCTACTTTACTTAGTGTTTGCTACTGCCTCTTAACCAAATATCAACAGAGAGGCTTTACAGAACCAACAACGATGTTGTGAGGAGATATATTAATCCTGGAAATGTTTCAACCGCCACAACATAGGAGTTCAGATTTCATATTATTGTAACATTGACCGTCATTAACACAACCAAACAAATTATATGCACACATACATACATAGCCACACACACACACACACACACACACACACACACACACACACACACACACACACACACACACACACACACACACACACACACACACACACACACACACACACACACACACACACACACACACACACACACACACACTTATAACATGCTTTTATATGCATCTCTATCATTACAATGGCAAAGCTATAAATTTGGGTCTCATGTAATATGTTGCGTATGATGAGCAAATCCGATTCTCAACTGCTCGTGTCATCATAAATAGTTATTACAGCCTAAGGTGACTCTTACTCAACAGCTGACATCCTATGATATATCATCTCTATAAATTCTCTGTGATATCAATCAAACGTGAAAGCACATTTGATGAATATACACAATGAGCTTCAGGGTCAGGGGTTACTGATAGCAGAGGAGGAAAAAAGGTGGGGTTGTAAAGTAAATATGGTTAGAAACAACACTAGTGCCATTGATACCAATAGAAATGTGGAGAAAACTGAATTCACTGGGGTCAAGTTCAAAACAAAAACGTCTGATGTCCACATTGTAATGTCTAATGCCCAAATCCCAAAGAACTCTCCCTTGATGATATCCAGACATCAGATAGTAACATCCTACTTGTTGAAACCAATCTGAGAGCTGGGGTTACAACAACATTGACAAAAGAGGAGAGGAGGCTTGATGAAAAGAATCCTAATATCATTAGCAAAGACCTATACCAAGGAAATTGACATTACCTGCACAACAACCCAGATGAAAGAAGCACTCGCGAAATGAACAAACGGAAACGGCAGGTATAACTACCACGCAGATTACCTAGTTTTATGATGTTCGGAGGATTAAACAACAACAACAGCAACATATTACATGCAGTTTGCCCTAGACAATGTTACATATTTGACTCGAGATTGGTGCATGAGAATCAACAAAATCAACTGCCACTATTTTCTCACTCTCCATAAATCAGGAACCAGGCAAGCTTAAATCTTGACGACATACCTCTCTAGCATGAGGATAAAAAAACATTCACGGGGTCATTTTTGATGAGACAGCCCTGGAAACTACAATTTGGGTAAACCTAGGCCAATTGTAGAAGAAAACTTGCATAATGAGAAATCTACTTGGCACCAAGTGGAGTCCGGATCCAATGCATGGTCAATAGCAGCAACGTCACATCAACAGATACTATACAGGATTCAAAATCAACCACTCATGATAATGACTAAAGAAGTTAGATCAACCCCCATTTGAGAACATGGAACAGCTCACTGGCATTGTACCCACCCGCAAACGCTGGGACTCCAAGCTCATGATAGGTCACTTAGTTCAAGTCTTTGCCACAACAGAATGAGCAAAGGAATGAATGACTATCCCGCCAGAAATAGAAGAACTAGTTACACGTTGTCTTCCTGACAAATGCTCTCTCTGCCCTCCATTCTTTTGAAAACAACAAGCTTGACAGACTTTCAGAAGCCCAACATCCTATCAGCAGTATCAAACCAAATTCTGTTATAATGGATTCATGCTCACTGTGGTATACCAGGAAATTAAATTGCAGACAGACTGGCAAAGATGCCTGCAGCTAAGGAATAGAAGGATAACGAGACGACATACAAAGAGATGAAATTTCATATTTAATCTCTCTATAGACCTCACAAACAAACCGGTGACAACAGGTTGAACCATATCCATGAGAGATTCCGGCTGGTATCTTCTTCCATATGTAGAAACAGATCTACATATGTCCAAGATTTAATTAATCTACCTCAGCTTAAGGAGACTACTTGGACAACTACAACAATTCTCCAGTAGAAGCTGTACGTGACAAGAAGTGATTTACAGAGAAGAGTATCGTTCGTGGTCACGGCTGGTCTCCACGTATGGTCAACAAAAGAATGAAAAGAAGAAGACGTCGCAATATAAATTGTATTGGTTACTAAATTCCACAAGATACCCAGATGTCCTGAGCAGATATGAGGCAGATGTGATGGTTAACATATGACGTACTAGAAATAATATAATTTATCAAACATACATGAGTTAAGAGACAGGCGGCTTTCAGGTTAATTGTATTCAAATAAAGTTTGTCTGTCGTTAAACACTTTAATAGCTTTAAAATGGTATAACCTATTTTTATTGGAGAAAAGATAGATAGATAGATAGATAGATAGATGTATAGATAAGTATATGGATAGATAGATATATATTCGTGCGTGTGTGCATGTGCATGTATGTAAGTGCATGCATGTTCTAGTCCAGTATCGTTAATTTATATATCTGTATAATCAGGATAATAGCACTATGTGTGGGGGAGGGTGTCTGTCTGTCTCTCTCTCTCTCTCTCTGTGTGTATATATATATATATATATATATATATATATATATATATATATAGTATATATATATGTGGCACTGGTTCAGAACATAAACATCCTTTGAAACCTATACATACGCGAATCGAAACATAAATAAAACTATAAATACTTCAATCTAAATATAAAATAGTCTATACCTCCACATATATGTACATACGTATGACATATACATGTGTCTGGGCTACTTATCAGCCTGTGGGTACCAGCTAATCTGCTTTTCGTACGCGACAAAAATGTCACGCCCGAAGGGAAGCGGCTACATGCAGGCTACGTACAGAAGCCGAAGCGGGTACAAAAAAATACCATTTGACACCACAACTCCTAATAACAAGACGTGTACTTCAATAGAGAGTTAGTACTGAGACAAGATAACTACATGGTTACCACTGTTTACATTCAGCAGTCATTTTCTGTGGTTCAAAAAGAATACACTACCAATGCTGACCTCAGCTTCATTCTGGGTTCGAATAACCAAACACATCCTACCTATATCAACCGTATCAACAGACGTTCTACATGTTCGGTTCAGGTTTTCGTGATGTAGCCATGAATAAAACAAAGCATATATAATGGTACCCAATAAAATGCAGTAATAATTCTAATGCCTAAGACGGTAGTTGTAATAAAAGATATTTCTTAAATACCTTACGTAAATAATATTTTTTCTGTTAAAAACTGAAGGTACTCTGATGATTCCTTCTATGGTCTGACTATTCCTTTATTTGATTCATTTTACGTGTTTACATTATTTCAAAATGTAATTATTTCATGCCCGATCAACTATATTCTAAAACTAGGATTACGAGTTGTTAGATAATATATAATTAGTTTTTAATACTTTAAGAGAAAGTTCAATGACTCCTACCTAGTCTGCAAGTAGCACAGTCTTATTATTGGCAGGTGAAATATTAAATGCATGTCAAATGGTGATTGATAGATAGACAGTTCTGTTATCGTCAAATAGATGGAATAGCTCTCGTGAAATTAATGATCTATTACAAATCATTTGCATAGACAATAAACCTGTGATTCTGTGATTACCTACCTTTGTGCTCCTTTCTCTACAAACGGCATAATGGTACCCCCGCCGCCCCCTAAGCCACCATCGGTATGGCGATATGATTTGTATGTTTAATGACTATAAAAGACCAGTAAATCTATCCTTTAGCAGTACAGAAACTAATTTTAAGTGATATCATCGTCCGCTGCTCCTCCACAAAAACATACTAGAATCCATCGCCACCCAGTCCACCCAGTTTGAGAAGCACTGTAAATAACAATAATGATCCTAACATAGGTTTGTTTAGGAAACCACGTTGAAATAATATGTAGTCTTGAAGGTTACCGTGGAGCTCCAATTCGTACAATAATGGCATTTTAAAAACCTTGCAGAGGTCAAAAATAGAGGTTAAACAAAACCTGCTACTTTAGCTATTTTATCTCATCCGATTGACAACAATCAGCAGTTGCTATGGTGATATCTAAATCCATACTGAATGAAATATAATTTATGATTGTGTTTTAGGTTTCCAATAGATTTTTAACTTGACAACACGGGAGCAATATAAATTTAGCTTATGTTATTCACTTTGAACTATACCTCTTTTGTTAAGTAACTTTGTTAAGGGAACTGCAATTCAATTCTCTGGGGACGTTTTTAGGCGAGTCGTCAATCATATCTAATTTGAATAGTCCTTTGAGCTAAGTAACTTTAACATATTACCGATTCAGGTGCAGAAAATACCGCTGCATTTTGATGTGGACCTTTTCGCAGGGCAGATAATCAAAAGCTGGTGTGATAAATTTGAAATTTACCTATACATATTGACCCAGTTTATGTAAAGGAATCGGCTAATTCGCCCTCTAAAATATTCGAATCGGTTACGTTTCTTTACTTATAGTAAAGGATAACTCGCATCAAACGCAACAATAAACAATGTGCAAACATAACATTTAACAATACTTCTAGCATTTTATTTATTTATAAGGTTGTCATACCTTTTATTTGATGCCACCAGAACAATGCTGACAAATATATACGCACAGCACTGATAAATAAATATTCCATTACATTCTATCGTCTACTATAAAATAAGCCACTTCATTTTTAGTTTAAATTACTACACCTGCCAAATTTCACTACCCCGATGGCACATTGCTACCCGAGCATTACGCTGCAAACCTTTATTTTGTTGAATCTCTCTTGTACCTATGTTTATGGGAGGTTGTTTCCTGTTGGGGGTCGGGGTTTTTTCCCGGCCATGTCTCCCAGGTGTGACTGGTTTTGAGGCTAAACAAAGCACTTACTGCGAATTTGTATGTGCCTGAAGATAAAATTATAGATCTACGATACGTTTAATGAGTACCAAAAGTATATCTAAAATAGCAAGATTTAAAATAAAAAGCATATTATTATGTTTTAGTAATAAATGTCTTAACGAGAGTGGTTGTTTTTGTAATCCGGTGAATAGTTTTTCCAACTTAAGTTTGTGGATGTTTGGATTTTTGCATTGTTAGGTTCATCCTAATATCATTTTTATGTCTTTATTTATGGAGTATAGGTTTTAAAGGATTTTTAGATATTGATGCTCGGAGCCGGCGCCATCTTATATATGTATCGTAAAACGCACACAGAAACACACACTCATATATGACATTGTGTGAAGAAAACCGCCTGCAGTGTATCACTAGAGGGTGTTGTTGTAAAAAAGCTATATGACGGAATATAACATGAGATAATACTCGATAAAATGGCTCGTTCATTATCTGGTGTAATTTGTTAGACGTCAACCAGGTGGCACCACATCAGTCAATACCTGAAGGTCCCATAAATGTCGTCGTTGTTGATATTTGTTATTATAAAGGTGAGATGTTTTCATGGGAATTACTCCATTAGCCAGGTACTTCTAAGATTTGTAGATGTCAACCTCCGGAAATACATGGACCATATGATATAACGTTTTGAAACGTGTGTTAAAATATATATATATATATATATATATATATATATATACATATATATATATATATATATATATATATATATATATATATATATATATATATATATATATATATTATATGCAGGCTCCTTTTATTGGGCTGTGTTCAGTATTGCATGCAGTCGAACCTTTCTGGAATGTTCATATGCTTCATTCTCCATTAATAAAGTCTCCATCGTGTAGCTTTAATTCGTCAGATTAATTCTAGAATTGGTAGAATACGCATTCTAAACTCTTCACTGATGCAATGTGTTAATGCTTTGCCTTATTGTTGTGTTTTGCCGATGATAAAAAGAAACAAAACTGTCTAGAAAGTCACAAATCCATTGTTAAATAACCATATCTTATAAAAATGTGTTGTACTAAACAATGCGTTTTTCATATATTAAAGCTATTTGTTCATAATAAATGAATATGCCTTTAATATATATAATGATACCCATCCAATTGTCTCTAAATTTCAAAATTAAAACATATCTAGTTATATTTTCCCAGTACTTATGTAAGCCTTTTATATGTATAATTTCCACTAAGACCATTCATTCACTTTTCACCAAAACTATAGTCTCTGCTAACACGAATCTTCACCAACCCAAACTTTTACTAACACTAATATCTAGAGATACAAATCCCTACTTTCAATAATCTCCAATAAGACCAATCTCCATTAACATCAGACTCCATTAACACCATTTTCTACTTTCATGCTAACACTAATCTCAACTAATAACACTTTTACACTAATATTGCTCTCCACTAACACCAGTCCCCACAAAGGCCAATCTTCCGTAACAACAAACCGTCCACTGCCACCAATCTCTACTAACAACTTACTCCACAGACACCTGGCTCCACTGAAGCCATTCTCCACAACATCATTCATTCTCTTTACTCACAAACTTCCAACATATTCTTCCTTATGACATTAATAATCGCGTCTTAATTATTAGCGTCAAGTCATCCACCAATCGCCACCTTTGACTTGTTACGGGTTAAGCCGGGTCATGTGATTGTATTTTTATATTACGTCCGATTTATATATGTGGCCATTTTAATCCAGACAAATCGGATTATTTTATCTAATATCACGTGGAATATATACCGAGTTGGCTCCGTCTGGGGAAAATAAAACACGGTTAGATTGGACACTTCCTGCACCAAATTGGTCATCTAACATTTTTGGAGCCGAATCCTTGTTTAGGAAGCCGCTGATTGGATAGTTTAGTCACGTGTCTTGTTAGGCCTTGTTATTGGAAGCGGATGGAGCTAAGGGAATATTTAGTTAATTTCTTGTTAGAAAAAACCTTTTCTGGACGGATATAGCGAGGTCTGGTGTTTGGTGGATAGTTTGGGCTCTAACTTCATTGCTTTAGCAGACTGCCTTCACAGAGATGTATACGTGGTTAAAGAGAGAGGGGGGTAGGGTGAATCTCTCTCTCTCTGTAAACATGTCAATTTCTTTGTGAAGGCATATATATCTTAATTAAAAACAAACACCCACACACAAACGCAAAGAACTGTTAACCACGTGTGGATTGATCAGATAGGCAAAGTCTGTGTACATTAAAGCGCCAGAAGTAAAGCACTTACTGGTCGGAACAACAGACGTGCTAGAATCCGGTGGTGTACCGAAGTTACGCAATAGAAAACATAAGATAACTGATTCAGAATTGTCTTTTCATATGAATTGAGATTCAATCTTGGCTTTAATGATAGATGAATGAGGGTATGACGTGAGAATGGGACAGCAGTGGAGCCACAAAATATTGCACAATTTACCAGGAGATGTTCTCTTTCTTTAATGGTATGGGGATGTGTTTCTTAGCATGGAGTTGACGAATTAGTCAGTGTGGGTGGTACCATGCAAGGTACTAATTATATTGATATTCTGAATCACAATCTTCTGGATTCCGTTGAAAATATGTTTGGGGATGCCATGATTCCATCTATATTCCAATACGTGAATAAAGTGCATAAAGTGCGTAATGTGCAGACGTGATGTCCAGGTGATCCAGTGGCCAGCTCGGTCATCTGATCTCAATGTAATCGAGATCATCTGGGAATAGCGGCATGCGAGATCGCCCTTCACCAAAATTAGAACCGATACAGTCCTTGTTTAGAGCATGGGGTATATCACGCCATATTATCTGCATAGCTTGTTCAGTTCCATACCCCGAGGAGTTAGGCCTGTTATCCGATCACATTGTTACCCTACTACGTATATGAGATTTTGAGTTCAACATTGAAGTAGTTATTGCATGAGATGTTCTCAAATTATTTCGAAGTAGTCTTGTTGAATTTCAAATAAAGTGTTATTGTTAGATAACGTAAATCAATACAGGGTATTCTAATACACATATACATTATACAGTATGATGGGAAAATGCTTTTGGTAGAGATCTGTAGTTGTTGGATAATGTTCATTTAATTGTTATGATGATTTAGTCAATATGTTATAGTAAGGAAATAATTTAGATGTTATTTCTCTATCAGTATGAAGGGGCCCCTCCATGTTCTTATCGGTAGCGCGTTGGATCACAGATCACTACCACCTGAGGTCGAATCTCGGTGCTAGCATCTTTGACTTTGACTTTCATCTTTGACTTCACTTCATTACCTTTGGAGGTCGCTCGGCCCATTTAGCCTACCATGTGCACAAAAGTGGCCGTAAAACATCAATCAATCATCTTAACACTTCATAACTTAATTCTACCATATGTTGAGAATTTCGATAGCACAGTTGGACCGAATCCCGGTATTATCTGTGAGATGTTTCATTCTTGAGTAACACAATCATTTTCTCAAATAGTAACAAATTGTCTATAAGCCACATATCTATCATCATCATCTATCAGTATGAAATGATAATTCACAGTTTCTTGGTTTATACAGATGCTAAAATAAAATGAATCGATATCACACCATTATTGATTTGAACGATGATATTGATTAGACGTTGATTCGTACAAGAATACTAAATGACAAAGGATAAAACTTACTAAATCACTTTTTGACAGCATAACTTAGTGTCCATTAAACTTCATCAGTCGATTTTGACAACATCATCAATGTTTTTTTTCAATACCTCACTCATGACGCATCGAATGGATGGATTGTTTGATTGAATAATCATATTTATCTTGATTGAAGAAACACCATGATGCGGAAAATTGATTAATTGTTTTAAAGATTACTTCATACAATATTATTTATAATATATACATTATGCCTTGGATTATTCCAAAAAGAATTGCAGATACAATTTTATCAGGTTATTATAAGCGATTTCTTCTGGTTATATCACAAACAAATGCCCCCCCCCCCCCCCTAAAAAAGCATCACCTTAGCAATAACTGAATTTCCAACTCTGCCAGTAATTCGACTGGTTTTATTTATTTATATATAGGGTATTTGTCCTTCAAAACGGGCGGAGGAGGACGTTTATAGCCAATCGACGTTTTAAAGATGATAACTATTATAATACAGGTGTGTAGAATATATCGATTCAAAACAATATGCAGATAATAAAAGCCTATGTTAATGAATCACATACTGTAACACGTGGCTCAGCCGTTATTCCATAAACATTCAAATGGTATATTCTTTGTTTCAAGTATACAAATAAGAATGAGTCATTATAACATTTCTCTTGACCAGGTCCAGGTAGATGACAGGTATAACTTTAAAACATCGTTCTCCCTGGATATCAGAATATTATAACGCGCTGTAGAAATGATGATGGTAGAGATGGCGTGGGTCAATTTTTAAAAGACTCGATTAATTTTAAAGTTATGGAATACTTGAGTGTATTCATTCCACGTATTTATGAATCCCTGTTTGTCGAAGTGGAAAATGAATCTCATAAGAAAATAATCGCTGGTGTCATTTATAGACCCAACACTCTACCATCTGCCGATGTTGATGTATTTACATCTACTCTGTTTGATATTATGGAAATTATCAATACTGAGGGTAAATCAAGCTTGATTCTTGGTGATGTTAATATTTGCTTATTGAAATGTGGAACTAATGATAAAACAAGGGTTTTTTGCCAGTTATTCACAAGCCAACCAGAGTGACCCACACGTCGGCTACTCTGATTGATCATATATATTCTAA
Source organism: Paralvinella palmiformis (assembly GCA_025642065.1). NCBI lineage: Eukaryota > Metazoa > Annelida > Polychaeta > Terebellida > Alvinellidae > Paralvinella > Paralvinella palmiformis. Next base: position 237,264 of record JAODUP010000759.1, on the reverse strand, counting down.
TCTGACCTGCAAAGACACACTATCAGGAATTATCTTAACTGATGTGGGGCGGATCACTTCGGTACATTCTATATTGTAAATGATTCAAACAGAAATACCGATAAACTTACATTCATTACTAAACGGAAATGTAATGAAACTAACATGACAAAATTTAAACAATTGCTATGTGATAGGGATTTTTCTGAAATAATAAATTATGATTGTCCTAACTCCGTTTATGATAAATTCATGTCAATCTATAAAACTATATTCAACGAAACATTTCCTTTGCTTAAAACATGGTTCAATAATAAATACATGAAACGTGACCCATGGATCTCAACCGGATTATTGGCATCTGTCGACGAAAACATTAAATGCTATAACAATTACTTGAATTTATTCAATAAATCCAAGCGCGAGCTAAAAAGAAACTATTACTCCCATCTCCTAGAATTAAATCAAAACAATATGAAAAACACGTGGTCAGTACTAAAACAAGCAATAGGTAAACAAAACGACAAATCTAACTGGCCCCAGTCTTTCAAAATAGACAACAAATATATTTCATGTGAACAAATAACTTCAGTAAATAGTTTTCAAAAATTGGTAAAACCACCTCTGAAAATGTCCCTAAAATGTACAAAAAAGTTAATGACTATTTGAAAACACCTCAAATAAACAGCATATTTTTGTAAACTATAGAACCAGATCAAGTCCTCGAAATCACAAACAAATTAAAACCTAAGCTTAGTACAGGTCATGATGAAATATCCTCCAAACTACTCCAGGAATCTATTGAATACATTAAATATCCATTGTCACACATTATAAATAGATCAATAATTACCGGTATTGTTCCCAATCAACTGAAAAAAGGTAAGGTAATTCCAATACACAAATCAGCTGATCCCACTGAATTAAAAAACTACAGACCCATCAGCCTTCTCCCAGCTTTTTCGAAAATATTTGAAAGTATAATGTATAACAAGGTAATGAGATTCCTCAGTAGCAATAATATTCTTTACAAACATCAGTATGGTTTTCATGAGAAACACTCAACAATTCGCCCAATTATACATTTATTAAATCAAAGTGCATTAGCTAATAATTCAACTCCTAAGCTAGTTACCTTATCTATATTGCTCTCAAAAGCATTTGATGTTATAAAAAAGAGACCCCCGTTTTTAAAATTTAAATTTAAAAAATTATTAACGCTTTTTTGCTTAAAACACGGTTCAATAATAAATACATGTCTGCCAGTTATCTTGTGAATAGGAAACAATATGTTTAAATCGATAAAACGAAGTCAGATATTTAATTCATGAACTGTCGGTGTACCACAAGGATCCATCCTAGGTCCCTGCTATACCTAATATATGTTAATGATATATCAAAATCCACAAATGCACATATATTATCTTTTGCAGACGACACTTCTTTAATCATTAGTGATACTGATATTTCCACCTTATATCAAAGAGCAAATGTGGAAATGAATAACTTATTTGAATGGTTTTGTGCAAATGGTCTATCGCTAAATAAAAACTAAACTAAATATATGGTTTTCAAAGATGGTACAAAAAATTGATTTTAACATCTTGGACATTTCAGTTGGTGGTACTCATTTAGAGCAAATTGGTTCTCAATTCCAAGAGAAAACCACCAAATTTCTTGGTGTCTTTCTGGACGAGACTCTTTCATGGAAATATCATTTGACTTACGTGAAAAATAAGATTTCTTGGGCCTTATATGGCATCTAACAAGTAAAGAAATTCCTACCAAAAAATAGTCTGAAAACTTTATACCTGGCTCTCATATAACCATATATCTCATATGGTATACTAATTTGGGGGAACGCCAATTCATCAATCCTTCAGAAAACTGTCTTTGCAGAAAAGAGCTATTCGTATTATTAATAATGCGGGTTATAACAATCATACCGATCCTTTATTCAAAAACTGTGAAATCTTAAAATTAAGTGACATGTATCAATACCAAGTATGTGTGTTCATGGACGACTTTATTAGCAAGAGACTTCCTATATCCTTCGATGGCCTATTCCGTCTAAATTCTGATGTACAGGAAAATCGCGTGACAAGGCAATCTAGTCATATAAATGTACCTCGATGTAATTCTGTACTATCCAGTAAGTTGCCGTTAGTTAATTTTACCATTATATGGAACAATTGGAATAGTATCCTTTCCACTTGATATTCCAGATAAAAAACTAAGAAAACCCTGAAAAGTTACATCTGAGCTACTTACTCATCATCTGTAAAATGCAACAACCCTTATTGTTGTCAATGCACACATGTCTAGGTAATTATATGATTCCTTGGTACCTGGTCCACATACTTCCAATACACACACGACCAGACTTGCAAATACACAAACGGAGTTTTATTGAACTGACTATAATTATTAGCTATGATTGTTCGGGGCCAATGGGAAGACAGCTTTGGCTACATTGGTCCCCCAATTTCTTTATATGTAATAATACTTGTACAATTGCATTATGCATACGTTATTTGATACTGAAATTGGAAATAAATACTACTACTACTTTCAATAGTGCCTCTATGGCCTAGTGGGTAAGAGCGTGGGGCTTTCTTACTCATGGTCATGCTGTGCGGGAAGATGGGGGGGGGGGGTTCCGGCCGTAGCACTATAGTTTTTTATCCAACCAAGCAACTGGCAAGGTTTTCTCCGCAGAACATGCCATCATCTATTGTAAATTCTAAATGTATTTAGAATTAGTCCTCGCGATGAAGCAGTAAATTACAGACCCTATGCGTCTCCCTCATTTGAGGTGGCTAAGCTACGTAAAATAACTGCCATTTCTGCCATTATTACTATTATTATCATGGGCTTAGAAACATATTGATGTACGGAATAATAAAAAAAACCTTATTGTAGAATCAGTCCACTACTAAACTGGGAACATCAATGGAAGTCATGCGTTCAAACGTCGCAAGGCGGGATATCGTACCAAAATTGGATCATAGATCCAGAAGGCGACTTATAGAAGGGGCTGTACGGCCACCAAGTGCCAAGCAACAGTTTGACAAATATCGGCAAAATTAATACATGAAATTAAGACATAAAATGTACAGTAGAGTAAATCCTATGCTCTCTCTCTCTCTCTCTCTCTATATATATATATATATATATATATATATATATATATATACTCCGGCCTAAGGGGCAGAGACCTATAAGCGGTGTATTTGGTCTGTTCCCATTCTGCTGCCTGGAAGAAACTAAAACAAAAATTACTATCTCGATTGTTGGTGACATTAGTGCTGTTATTTGGGGCATTCAAATAGCATGAGGCAAAAACATTAAACTAGTTCATTTTATTTTAATTCATCCCCCCCCCGCGAAAATGGGATTTCACCTTTGCTCAATACCGTGTCTTCCCCGTAGAATGTCTCTAAATGGAGGTAACACACTATGTCTGAGCTATACCGCAATGGTGTTAAACCCTTGAAAGCTGTTATTTATTTCAGACGACGTTATGACATCTCTGTTATCCAGTTTGCAATACATAATGCACGGTGGCATTATGATACAATATATTTCTATTTAAAAAATGTATTATTTAAATAACTAATTTATCTGTGTTTAGTTGATTATTTAAAAAAAAACAGACTGTAATATTTGTATAGTATCACTAGAAAAAGTTTCTCAGCTATATCAATAGCTCTATACATATACGCTCTTCGTCGTCATCAAATTTTCCAACATAAAGCCCTTTGAATCACAAGTGCCAATTATTTGTTCTAAATACGCATCTACAATAGATTATACCCGAGACATGAGGAGACCGAAGGACGATTGGTCTGAAGCATCATTGAGCGTTAATTGATAAAAACAGAAAATTAATTAATTAATATGACTATTTAGAACCTATTAATCAAATCATACATTTCTCCTTGTTTATACAACAAAATTTTTTTAATTGTAACTAAACCCCTCAAAAAAGGCTTGCATATAAAGTTTGATGGATAATATCATCCCAAATATAGCATACACGGCTAAGTGTGTTATAGTATTTTGGAAGCCTGATTATTCAGCTTTCCTATGACCCCAATAGCATTATTGTACAGTTTCTGTAGGAGGAATACCAGTGTCATGAATGGGGTGGGGGTCCCTACTGAAAAGTGCCAAAACTCAAACACTGCATGCATAGGACAATGCAATAAATGTATCGGTCAGCTTACTTCTCAATCTGATGTACACAGTGCTCACCAATTTCTTTACAATGTTCACAGTTTGTATTTTCGCTGAAAATGATCAAAATGATCATTGTCACTGTGGTCATACCATCCGCAACAGACTGCATGCATCGCATCTTCGAGCTCGTAACCCTGCCAAGAAGCCAGCGCTAACAGTTTTACATCGTAGAGCACGTTTGCGTTGGTGCCGACAACATCGCCCTTGGAATCTCAACACGGCGGAGAGTGATGTTCTCAGATGAAGACAGGCTTTGCTTAAATAAAGTGGATGGGAGAGTTCGGGCCTGGAGGAGACCAGGGGAACGTTTTGCTGACTGCTGTATTGACAGGGTGACTGTGTATGGTGGTGGTAGTGTTATTGGTTTGGGGTGGCATCTCTTTTGCAGGAAAGACAAGACTCGTGGTCATCAATGGAACATTGAATGTTCAACGTTATTGTGATGAGATTCTGGCCCCTGTAGCCATTCCATATGTCCAGAACATGGGAGTTGGCAGCATTCTGTAAGACGACAATGCTCGGCAACACGTTGCTCAGATTGTCCAAGAACACCTGCAGCACAGGGGAATACAGCGAATGCAATAGCCATAATGCAGTCCTGATCTTAATCCAATCGAACATTTCTGGGACCTGCTAGGGAGAGCTGTTCGCAACAGAGTCAACAATGCCACCACTGTGCAAGATCTCCGACATATTATCGTGGATGAGTGGGATGCGATACCACAGCAGCGTATTCAGCGGCTCATATCCAGCATGCGGAGGCGGTGCCAAGCTGTTACTGCTGTGTTTGGTGGCTCCTCACACTACTAATGTTGCAAATGTTTTGAATAAATCCTAGTCTGGAAAATGTATTAGTGTGTTCAATGTTATTCAATTCAGAACGATATGATATCAATACATTCAAGTTTCAATAAAAATGGTAATTTTGGCACTTTTCAATGATGACACCTACCCCTTCACGACTCTACCATTCAGTGTTTTAAAGCGTCACAAACAATATTTCGGTATGAATGGAAAGCTGAATAATCAGGCTTCCATAATAATATAATACATATCGCAGATAATGCTATATTGAGGAAGATATTACCCACCAAACGTTATATGCAATACTTTTTTTTGGGGGGTTTAATTCCAGTTCGGCAGTTTAACAGAAATATTAACACTATCCGATTCTCATATTGTTAAGCATTTTATATATGTCATTTAAAAAAAACATATTGTCAAACTTTAGTTTGCACGTAAAGCATTTTAACTTGCCATGCAATATTATGGTGAGTGCTATATAGATGTGGTATTTTAATAATAATAATATTTATTATTATTATTATTATACCACTTTTAGATTGTTGTACTTTGATCACGTGGGCTTGTTATTGATTGAAGCCCCTTCACCATATGGCCACAAACAATATTACCTGTATTAGTTTTAATACCTTAGTTTTAACCTGTCCAGATTAGCCAAGTAACTCAAGTAATTATCTGATAACGGATCAGATCAGCTAATAACACTGAAAGGCATAATTAATAAATTGCAGAAACAAATTCTAAAAGCTAATTACCCGGAAATTGTAATCATTTACCTGAGTGTATGATATCTCTTATTCTTAATTTGAAGCCACGGCATAAATCCTTATATCGGTATATTAACATGTTATTGTTCTTATGTGTCTTCTCCTCTCCTGTGCCATTTCATGATATTAAGTTTTTACATCATTCTAAAAAATAGATTTTGCAACATTTACTTTAAGTAAATTAATTGTAGCTAGCCATTATTATTGTATTATAAGTTTTTTGTGTGTGTGTACCCATGCACTCACGCACACATACATGTATACGCACGGACACGATCGCGATGGGTGGAGTTCGAATCCTGGTGATAGCTGAGTTTGTGGGATGTCCTAAGTGACGATGATGGTGACGAGCTAAAGATACTCTATCAACATATCAACCTGTTTGTAGCCTCTGTTGACAATAATCAAGTACACAAATGTCGAACCTTATAGTCAGATCCGTGGAACATTACTCGCATGAGTTGTTCCGTCAGATGGCGCAATCGTCGAGGAATCGTCGTATATTGGTGACGTTAGAATGTTTAGAACGGGATTTCGGATAGGTGATTCTAATTTCGCCTACTGCTGATATGAATTACACATAACGGGTATTATTTTATAAATACACTAGTCAAACGAGTCACGTATAACAATATTGACGATGCGGTGAGAGCCTTAATTCCTATTCCGGCCGAAATCGGATGTAGTTCGTTCTTTAGCCTCTACAGTCAGCGTAAATACAGGACACCAGTGTATGTGTGTGTGTGTGCGTGCGTGTGTACATGCATGCGTACGTGCGTGTGTGTGTGTGCGTGTGTGCGTGTGTCAATATATTAATGCGTAATATGATCTCCATATATGATGGTGACACTAACATTCGTAGGTTAACTTAAGTTGTTTCGGACGGCAATAAAAAATCTTCCAGTGTGTGTATGTGTATATATATATATATATATATAGATGTGTGTGTGTGTGTGTGTGCGCGCGTGCGCGCGCGATATACACGTTATAGTGTTATCCGTCTTCAGCCATAGTTTCCTCCACAATAAGCCCTTTACCACAGCCTTATAATTAGATGTGTCACATTCGACGCAGTACTGTTGCCATGGAGAATATAAACCTAGACTCGGAGCTATTTTCAATACGACGACGATGATGTATGACATACGACGTGCTGTATATATATAGGGGAACGGTGGCTATATATATATATATATATATAGAGAGAGAGAGAGAGAGAGAGAGAGAGTGGCTACAGGTGGAATATATATATCGATACGTCCATAATCTGTGATCTTACACCACCGTCCTGCCATTCTACACACATCGCTAACGTGGAGGGAGGTTATAACTGACGAGCAAAGGTTTGTACCGTGTGGTATCCCATCCGGATCGCAGCTGTTATAGAAGTATCGGCGGTACAAGGTATTTATGTATGTGCAGATATGTCTGGATGAGATAGTCTGAATCCTCGCCGACGCCTTCAAGCGACATTCGGTCTTCCGGTGACGTCTACGGCAGGAATACGACGAAAATGTTCGCTGAATACAATCAGTTCGTGTCACTGGCTCCGGATACTGCGTAAAGTATCCACCGGTGACCAGCACGGATCGGTCCCGTTCCGGATAGCAGTCGACGTCCGTAACGCGTGATGGGTTGTTCGCCGAGTAAGGTGAACGCCAAGGTGAAAAACAAGCCACAGACTGTCCACCTGACGCCACCGTTCTGGATCTACAGGGACTGGGAGTCGAGTACAGACTCCCAGCTGAGGACGTGTTCCACGTATCTTGAGACCACACCATCCTATCGGGATATCTCTGTGGCATCCGTAGCAACGGGAGAGGACACGCAGAAACACGCTACTACCAAGCCTGGATAGCATATAACAAACAAAACGTATATATATATATATATATATATATATATATATATATATATATATATATATATTGTGTTCACTTCAGCTTTATACAGTCGTCAATCGTACAAGTTGACCATGAACTTACCCATTTCATTAATCACAAGAAGCCGGGTACACTTGCCATTTGTACATCAGAACCCATGTATAGATGTACACCTGTTAAGTACATATAGATTTACCACGTTTGCATAGAAGACATGAACACCGACCGGGCGCGTAGAAATCAGCTTCTGATAGTTCCGAACCTGGTATGATGTTACTAGGAAGGTATCATTAACAGGGTTGCCACGTCTTTGTAATTATATTGTACGATGGTCATTGGCATCCCTATCATCATCATTATCATCATCATTATCATCATGGCGGCCCTGTCATAAATAAACATTAAGCTGAAACAAACACACACACAAACAAACACAAACAGGTGCGCAGCACAAACGTATGCTTACATACATGCTTACAAAACTATACGTATGTACATGCGAATATACAAATTACTAAGTGGTAGGTAATTACTGATAAAAGGTAATCTAAGAAAAAACACATTTCCACAATCGATGCGCTTCATTCTTCTATTGTCTCTTAATTAACTACCCCAGAACAACACAATCAGAAGAAATGTGATTATACATGTATAGACACTAAAAATATTGTTTATAATGCTTAGACCATCGTATTATACCATGGGCAATTAAAGATTCAATAATATTAATAATAATTTGTTCATATCTTTAAAATAGATAATAATTCTAGCTAGTTTTCTCAGCGCGTATCAATTTATTCTACATAGAATTATTCAATTTGTAATAAATATTTTGCTATATACATCGCCTCGTTCTTTGACAATTCTGATAAACATGTATATGTTTTGGCCAAAAAAACACAGTTATCTTGTCAAATCTGAGTATAACTTGGATATCGCGAAAATCGATTTTAGATTATTTGCTATTTTCTCAAAATCTAGTTTAAACGTATTTTAGATATTCTTCGAGACAAACGACCAATCAAACAAGAACGAATTTGGTTGTTAATCTTTAACCATGAGTAAATAATATGTAATCTAGGCGAAATGGTCGGCCTGTTTATAATTCAAACGTTGGATTTATTTCACCAAAATTCCAACTAACACCATCTTTAAATAATGCAAACATTTGTTGTGGCTCGGTGGAGGTCCAGAATACGGGAGACATCCGGGGACACCGTGAGGGAGGAAGGAAGGGATAAAACGTATCGCTGTACACAACAAAGAACACTTGGTGAATTTTAGCCCGACAGGGGTGTTTTATAAGTCGGGGGATGGAACAGGAAGTGAGAGAACATCACTTCAAATATACCAATTTTTGTATTATCTTTCTGGTCATTAGTGATTACTGGGTAGTGAAATGGTAAGGGAGGTTGAAAAAGTACTTAGCCTTACTCGAAATTGTAAGATGTTCGGTCTAAACTGGTGGATTTGAAATATAGACAGTACAAAATATTAACTGTTTTAATAATATAATAATAATAATATTAATAATAATAATAACTGTGTTTTCCTATCCTAGATTCAAAGACATAAAATAATATATATATATATATATATATATATATATATATATCATAATAGTGTAAATTACAGGTATTCATCGACTTACGAACTACGCAACTTACGACTGTCCGACTTTACGACCGACGTTAAGACTTAAAGATGATTATAATATCATTACACAGTATAATATACCTAGAGTAATTATAACACAGGCCGACCATACGACCATATCAACTTACGACCGGTCGGTGGTAACCAATGAAGGTCGTAAGTCGACGATTACCTGTATACTATCTATTTGGATTTTATCAAATTTCTAAAAGCATAGATGTTATGCATTGATGAGTCATTTACAAACGCAGCTGAAATAGTCAAATATACGGAACAATTAAAACGGATGATCATTTTACATGAATATGCAGAGGTATCTATACTCCTACATTAAGAACATCTGCAGCCAAAATTCACCCTTGACAACGAAACCCACTTTTTACAATAGTTCATGTCTTTGGTGACATCTCGTATAGACTATTACAGTACCTAATCATAGCGTATTAGAAACGGTGCAGTTCACGTAGTGAAAATAAATACTCAAAAATAAAACCACGTCATGCCATCATCTCTCAGTCAACAGCATATTGTTTTTCAGGGTATCTTAGGGGAATGGCACATTTAAATTACCAGTTTCCAGTTTGTTTTAACTGTTTTACTAGAAAAAATAAGAATTGCATCACCCTTTGTAAAAAAAAAATTCTTATCAAAATATATATTTGTTCCTATTAAGTAAATAAATATCTATCATTCGTCATTCCTTTAGTTCACCTGATCTGTGCGTGATCTTTCTCGCAGCTGCAAAGTTGCAAATTAACTTCACTGCCGTTTTGACATTGAGACTGAAGAGGCATCTGTTCACCCGAACTCGCATTTGCCGCGTGTTTATGCCAGGTTTAGAACCGAACTGGGATGCACCTCTTATAGATACCACGTCACGTAGTATACGTCATACGTCACCTGTAATGAATAGTAGATCAGAAGGTTTACATTCGACGTAAGACACACATCTGACAAACGTGACAACCGGAAATATTATGCGACATCTGGTGTGCATTAAAGCCATTAAGAAAATATGGAACTAATATTACGGCAACACGAAACGGCGTCTACCAGCTGTTATCAAGGCCGATTTATTTTAACATGAAACCAGAGAACGTATATCTGATGAAACTGGTCCCAAGGCAACAGCTTTATTTATTTTGTAAGGAATTATATGTATTTCGCCGATAGATAAAATCCGCCAAAACCTTAACCCGTTAAGATGATAATAAGATTCAATATACTAAGTACATGACAAAGGATAAATTAGACAAGTTAGTAAGATATGAGATACAAAAGTTAAGCGCAAGTTACCACTAATGGACGTAAATAGTCCGACATATTTATGTTATTCAGGTAATAACTTTTTCCACCAGAAGAACTCAATTTTTGGAAGAAGCTAATTTATTGTGTGTGTGTGTGTGTCTGTGTGTGTGTTATAGTGTAATTTCAAAGCAGCAGGGACATGCTGGCAACACAATGTCAAAATCTAGATAGGGGAAAAGAAATTTGGATAAAATATATTCAGCCAAAATATGTTTTAAACCAGCCAGAAGAGTGTATTTTAATAATCTTACAAAACACTTAATGTGATAAGACAAATGGTGAGAAAGATTGGGGTCATACTTGCTCTGTTCATAGCTATATCTCAGATAAAGAGCTAACAAAATTAATAAAATTAAAGCATTTTATTCCCGTAACTGCATCAGTTTGGCGATTTAACCAGTTTTCTCAGCATGGAACAGTAAACCTATGAAGGAACCATTATGATTTTAGAAGTCAACGAATGAAAACGAGGCTCAACCATTATAATTAGGTCTACATTACAAGAGGAACGTTATGCCATTTTATCCAAAAATAGCACCAGTGGAGAAACAAATCTGACCAAATAATATTTTATAATGTTAGTGTTCTCGTATCTAATATTTAATGCTAACTGTCTAACTATTATCGTGTGTTGCTAAACGAGGGCGCACGAACGTAACCCAAATGGCCATTAAGTGGTTAATACGGTCTCAAACTCTTTGCACTTAATTAAAATAATATATACGAATTTTATAAACCACATGACTATTATAGTGTCATTAAAAACGAGATATGTGTTTATTACCTTCGTAGAAGCCATATGCGTCAGTTTATTTCACCAGCGGACAAATGTCCACTTGGCCGTGGTCACTTTCCACTTAGCAACCGTCCTACATAAAGCCTGATATAGCAACACTTCAATCACCTTCATTGGGAGCCAATTCGGGAGATGTTGACAGCGTTCAAATTATGCTACCTTGCTAAAGGTATCAAATTTACCCTTTTCGAGACCAACATTTTTACCACTCTATTATGAAAAATTATATTTCGGTCCTGAAACGCTACTCTGTTATGAAGAGGCTGCATTTGGTTTGCCCTGAGTGCTGACTGGACCACGCTAATGGTATGCTTTTAGGTCACGAGCAGCAGATATGCATTTGAGATAACGTCTGACGTTGAATATCTTCTTTGGAAATTACAGGAAATAGTCGCGATACATAAGTCATTGATTGTGAACGAAATGATCCACGAATGTGCCAGAGAAGTAATGAGCTTGTAAACTTGGATTAGAACATGCAGCTGGATAATGATCCATTGTTTGCATGGGGAAGTACAACATTGATTGATTATAGTGTGACTTAACAAGCTTTAATTTAAAGCTCTCGGAGTCTATACACTTTAATGTAATCACACGTTAGTCGACCAGTTTCTGTAGTCCAGTAATGGAGGTTGTGACACGTCGTGACAAGGATCCCGAATTCGACCCCCTAGATTTTGTCGAAGCGTTCCCTCGAATTAATTATCCAGCAGCGATCCGCTTCATTCCGTATTATGCTGCTCTGTCATTGTTTGGAGTGGATTTAGTTTAGAAATTTGTGTTTCTGTTTCCGGGTTTTATTCCCGCTTCCTAATTATGAATCATGAAAGTACCCCCCCCCAAGCACTAACTGAAGGCACGCACACGGAGAGCTCTAACTTGTTTTAATACTTCCAGATTTAGAAATGAAACTGTCACCTCACAATATTGGGATAAATAGGTATTTTCACGACAGATGCGCTAAATTAAAAAAAAAAACGGAAGTTGGATATTAAAGCGCGTCCGAAGTTATAAGACAGTATAGGTGCCCACCCTAGGAAATTGTGGTAAGAAAGAAAAAGTTTCAGACAGATGAACACACACACACACAGAGAGAGAGAGAGAGAGAGAGAGAGAGAGAGAGAAACAAAATGTTAATTTAATCGTGAATTTTACCAGCTTTAACAAATTTCTATACTGAACTACACGAATATATGTATTTGTGTGTAGACGGTAATGTGCAAGGTGGGAGTTTCGTCACCGTTTCAGACATTGAAACTATTCAAAACCTTATTGTCGTATATCAAATCGATGTATGTGTGCTTGCGTGCTTGCGTGTGTAAAAAGTGGCACATCCCCATTTGTGAGATTGTTTGATATAAATCATAACGGGCATATATATATATATATATATATATATATATATATATATATATGAGGGTTTTAAAAGATTAATATAAAAAGGTCTACTTTCGTTCAAGTTGTACTCACTACAATAATAAGAATACATGCATGCGAGGTTTTTGTCCCAATAGTTCGTTAAACAGCAGTCACTCACTCCCCACTCGCTTGCTCACCCGCGTGGACCCGTTGACATGGTGTGGCGACCATAATGGTGTCAGTGTCGCCGCCTGGCGAATACTTCGGTATAATGTGGAGGTTCCCTCGTGACGTCATCTCTGACATGCGTGTAGCTGTCCAGTATGGCGACCTATGGATGAATGAATCATATAACTGGCATCGAATTATCATGTAGATCGAGCGAAACGGTCCGATTTTCAGCGACTAGCGAGTCAAAGTAAGCACCATTTACGTAGAGCGGCAGATTACTAGAGGTTCTTAGCCGTAGTCGGCCTGAATTGACTCGTTTTCTATTTTGACAGTTCTCTTAACACTCAAAGTCTAGATCTACTGTACTGACGGAGACCGAGTGAGAACAGACCCAGATAACAAGGCGATAGTCGATTTCTCTGTTTACAGCTACGCCGGCTTGATGCAGTAAATTAGCGAATACACGCACTCGATATCGCCCGTGCTATAACCGTAGTCCCATCAACATGGCTAGCCCTCTTGTTTATCAACCGATTAGCACATCATACTTCATAGGCCGTTTACATTTCTGTCTTTGTACAATGATGAATGAGTAGTTTGTAGACTAGAATCTAGATCCAGTCTGTAGAGTCAATTCTTTGTTGACTGCTATTTTGAGGACACGGTATGTAAATAAATCTTGTTGTGGTTTATCAGAGTTTGGCCGATATTTTGTTACATAACCGAGTCGACGTAATGTTGAAACAGTGACTGTGATAACTGATATGAACCATGTTGTAGGTTTAGATCTATTCCATGAATAACCGTTGAACTAGACTAGACGGTATCATTTTGATACTAATTAAGTAGGCTATCACTATCATTGCATGATCGTCATAGTATATTAGGTTCCTCGCTGTGAATTTCTTCTGGTGCAGTATTCTGAATATACTGTGCCACAATGATTGCGATCAGTTTTCCATGAATTGACAGGTTTGTTCCAGTGTATAATGATGTTTTGAGTTTGGGTTTATAAATTCTTTATTATCAGGGGTAGTTTGTACTCATGCGTGTTATAAGATCTTGCTTCAGGGGGGAAACGCAGACCGAACCTTTTTCCTTTACGCGCTGTTTTATTTATCCTGTTCCTCCATATTACTTACAGGATGTAAAAAAAGGATATATCTCCTATTTCACTTAATAGTAAAGCTCATCATTGGTTGAAACTTATAGTTATACACCAACATATACTGATATAGGTAATGTCAAAATAAAAAAAATACTGGTTAATGTAATAATAAACCACACTGCTTTGTATATGACAGACATCCATTCTGCCTTAGGTCGTAGTGGTGGTGAAAAAAGAACATAAAAAACAGAAATCCAATTAATCGACTGTTCCCATTGATGAGCACTGATGCTTTGGTATATTTATGCAGTTGTGTGGGTAGATTATTTGAGCTATACATGGGATACAAGTTGTATTCAGTGTTTTTGTTCCATTTATCCATCTACCTATGGTACCAAATAGAGATCTAGAACACCAACATAAGTAATGTCAAAAAAAAAAAATACTTGCTTATCCATCCTAAGTTTCCACTCCATCTGATCATTTGTTTGGTTTCCTGGTCTATGAGTTGGCCCAACAACTGTACTGGGGGGCGTCACTGAGCTCCATTCTTTTCGAGGATATCGGTACAATAGAAGTTTTACAATTATTAACATACAGTTATATTGCTGGGATCTAACAGGCATTTAAAGGAAACATTAAATGCTAAAACAGTTAGGTAAATGCTGCAGAAAATAAAATAAGTTTTTAGATTGGAGAGAACTAAAAGAGTAGTGCTATGAACTGATAAGATAACGACTTGCATATATTATAGCCCATATTAATTTCCTAGTCTAACACATCATATATTTAATATTATCCATGTATTATTTTAATATGACTGATTTATAAAAAAATGGTTCACCAAATATTTGGATTATAGTGACAAAATAGAATTGTTAGTAAGTTGGTTTTGGTTTGGTTTTGTTGTTCGGGGAAAATCCCCAGGCTGTCGCTTAATCAGCACAGCCTCTATGTTCGAGTGGTTGAGAAACCTCCTCCCCCACCACTCACAGGGGAGCAGTACGGAAAGATGGAGCCGAAATACCCTGATGGTGGTCGCTGCCAGAGTGTTTTACGTCCTCAGGGTTTTTTTAACGTCCCCCTTTATTTTAAATAATTGAGTGGAGACGGCAGCGCCATTTAACGTGGTCAGCCACCCACGATGTAGTGAGCAGAGAAATTAATCCCTGGAAAAGTTTCGACCTCTTACGGGGTTCGAACCTGCGAACCCTGTAACAGGTCGAAACTTAGTAAGTTTACCTCAGTTTGTGTTTATATACTAAGCAACAGAGGTCAGGGAGGGATTATTTGTGTGTGTGTGGGGGGGGGGGGGGTATTGCATCCATCCACACATGTTTGCGTGCTTTGGATTATTGTTGTTCTTGTCACTTATAATAACTTTATTAAATTCATTCGTAATGATAAATATTGTTTATTATATATGTGCTTCCTGATAATAGCTAGTTGGTCCCTTAATAAAACTTGTATTTAAATGAGCATCGTTTATGATCTTGGTTAGAGGTCATATATAAACATCAGCATGACCATTAGTCATTTACTAGGTCTGTGTCATTTCCACAAACAGTTATAAATAATAAACATTTTACAAATGAAATTATATCACTTGTAGCTATATGCATGTATCTTAACTGACACCTATTTTGGTTGCTGATAAAACACAGGAAGGTCAAGTTTCCCACTGAACTTTTGTTGTATCATTTTTTAAACCTGTTGGTTTTGGATGCAATTTCTGAGCATTCCATATTTTTCATTTCTCCTCTTAATGTTGGTTAAACATCTGATTTCTCTTGAATCATTCATTCCAAGTATAATTATAAGATTTATATCTTTATATCCTTGCTATCGATTGTGAACAAGGCTTATTGCTAAAGGATAATATGAATGTTCTGTATATCACTAATCAGTGAACTGCCAGTTTACCATCATATGTCATCAGCCTGGTAGTGGTTTTGTGTCTCATACATGTGGTTTCTCTGGCTCTCACCAGATGTTGAGATAGGCCAATAAGTAAATGTTGCTGTTTTACAGCCACTTTTGTGCACAAGGTAGGCTAAATGGGCTGAGCAACCTCTAAGGGTAATGAGACAAAGTGAAAGACGAAACACCCTTCTGACATAGCACTGCCGGGATTTGAACCCAGATGCTATAGATCTGTGGCCAATCATGCTACCAGTTAGGCCATGGAGGCGCCCCAGATAAGCCTATAAGAGGCCTTATCTTGTATATACCACTATGACAGATCTGCCTCGGTGTTGAAATGCACGTTTACTATTTCATTTATTGTTAACATCCCTAAGCCGTTATTAACAATATTCAATGGTACTGGTATTTTTGTTATAGCTATAACCAAGAGTGAACAGTTAGTTTGGTGGCTGACAGTATGGATACTGTGACTAATCATTTCCCTTTATCATGATAGTTTTAAGACGTGGCATTGTTTTTAGGGCAACATATGTTTATGTTGTTATTACAAAATGTATATATATTATCATATACAATCTGGCACCAATTTAACTTGATGTCCATAGACATGCAGATATGGAGTCAAATACGTTTGTGTTTGAAAGTATTTAAATAATGTGTGTGTGATGATATATGATTGTATATATATATATATATATATATATAGTCATATATGTGATGTTATTGTGACAATGCATGATGATGTATGTTGTGATGATATATGATGCTATAAGTAGAAGAGATAATATATGTTATGTTTTACCAGTCACATTACAAAATGAATGATAAAAAGCCTATGAAGTGAAGATGTGTTAAGTGAACTTACTACAGAAAATCATGGATTATTCATTATCTTCAGTCAAAATTATCCAGAGCAAGCACCCCCATATTATATCAGTTTCCACGATATATACCAGACTGTAATGATCAAAGCCAGACTCTATCTAGAATTTATGACTTTATAATTTAAGTTGTTTTTAAGTACATTTTAAAGCTGTCTCATACATATTTCACATTCCTAGCCTTGCTGGCCTACCCTCAGATTTTTTAGTTGATCACTGTGCCCTCAAAATTCTAGAATATTCTGTATTTAACTTCTGTTTTTAAATTCATTGCTTTTTTGATAAATGGGTTAATGGGATGTTCCCAATATTTTCAAAATTTCCAATGTTTACAAAATTTCGGCCATGTCATTCTATTTACTGTCATTTCTTCCCATGTTTAATTTTTTATGTGCACTAAAAATAATTTAGCAAGATTAGCTAATTATTTTGCTAGATCCCATGAGGCACATTATAGGCCATGTCAATACATTTTCTTGCTATTTATAGATTTTGTAACATTAAGATATTACGATCCCATGTTAGATTAAGGAACATGTGCTTATGTAGTTTCCATTTTAAAATTATTCCTAACTGATGCTGGTCAGTATGAAGGAATTTCCTGTTTGTTAATGAATTTAGCATGTTTGTACATGAACCTTGCTAAGAATAACCATGGCAGCCACACATTGGCACAGACATTGAGCTTAATCTGATTACAACTAACTTTGTATATGTGCTTAACTTAGTAGGGTGTGAGAAATAGAACCACTTACTGTGACAGTTTAGTGCATGCAATTAAGTTAATTTTCTCTGAGTCTGACCTTGCAACACTAGATGGTATTATTAACAGTTATAGGCAATTTGGTAATTTTCTGCCTTAAATCAGAAGTAGTCTGACCGGATGTTACTTGTGAAATAATTTCATTCATTTAATTCCATATTGAGAAATTAGGGGCACACATGTGATGATGTACGAGAGCCTTTAATGGATACAGAATTATTATACAATTTCCTTTAGCTGAACTAAAAGTTAATAGTCATGTTAAAAGCTGTTTGCACAGTAAGTTTACTGATAAGATTTTCATGACTACTCGGGGAATACCCTTCAATAATTACATCCCATGCAATCTTTACAGGTTATTGTTCTTAACGATATAATTCATGTGAAAGATTTATAGCAAAATTCAGTTTTGTCCTCCGGCTGGTTTTGCCAACAGCATGTTATATATACCATGGTTGGATGAAAGACTACTAGAATAGCAACACACGAGAACACTTGTCCTTATAGGATTGTCGTGTTTCAGGAATATAATTATAAATGATTAGTTTTAGGTTTTAATCTGTCTCTGCCATGATGTAATGTTTCTTCGTGTTGTGGTTTCAGCTTTCAAGATGAATATAATGCGCAAGTTTGTCCACAGTAATCGTGGCACCATGGATGCCGCTCAGCACGTTCAAGATAACAACCTTGGCTTGATGCATCTCAGGAAGCTGTTCACTGAGTTCCGCAGTCCACCACCTGGCGTCTCACAGAAGGAACTCCGCGACAAACTGTACAACATGCTGCCTCTGTTTTGCAAGGTAGACACCTCCCTGGCTTATTCAGTTTTCATTTATAAAGTGGCCAATGCCCTGAATATAATACAGAAATGTAATTTGTTCTGACCGCCATTTTTGGGTGATTTGTTTAGAGTAAATGTTTTCTGTAGTTGGGGTGGATGATGAATGTTGTTTAACGACGCATCGGCACAATTTAGGCCATTCAGTGTCCTTCTGTAGTTGGGGACAGAGGATTGGCTTTGTTGTAAGATTTAACACAAGCAGGGGATAGATAACAGAGTGGTCTATAATGTTTCATCTGCCAAACTGATGTCAAAGCTATATATCTGAACAATGGCTTGATAGGTTTTAGGTAACTAAATCAGCCAATGTTTAGATTATTATTGTTCATTACAGGGTATAATGGTGATTTTTTGTTGATCATTGAATTAGCTAAATATTTTGTCAGACATCCTTTAATTCAGTATGTACCTGGCTTGTAACATGTATGTAGCTTGTTTGGAATGTAGATTAATCTTATGTTGTAATAATTATTGGTGCTGTTACTATTTTAATGAGATTAATTAGTCTTATTATTTATATCATATACTGCGACTATTTGAGATCAAACATGAGGCATTGTAATTGCTTTGATTCAATCAATTGTTTAATATCTGGTCATTACAACTCAAATGTTAGTCATAGCAAATATTTCATCAGTCAGTTACCTTTTATTGTCCACCTACACCAGTCATTTCACTTTCTTGCAAACAATTTACTTTATGTCTGAAATATCCTTTGACATTAGGTAAAAATCAGCTTCGTTTGGTTACTAAATTTCATTAAGTTTTCGCCTCACATTTCTTTTTCCGTGAAATGAGTTGGAGAAATAAAAATTGGAAATACTTCTACAGGCTGTAGCAAAATTTAGTTGAATGGTTCCCATTATAATTGTAATATAATGAGGAAATTAACCCAGAATGGCGAAGAAAACACATGAACAGATATCTGGTTTTTACTCTTTTTCCCATAACAATTACATTTTATTCTACCAGTCAAAAGCTCTAAAGCATGTTGAATTTTGATGACTAAGACATATTAAATTACTAAGTACATATAAATGATAAAGTTATACATTATTCCATCTAGCTTCAGTTCAAGTCAGTGATAAAAGATGACAAGTGAATAAAAGTCAAAGTCTTCACAAACTTTTGCCCAATAAGCATGAAGCATGATGACGTCACAAACCATGGGATTTATAGGGGGTCCGCTGAGCGATAATACCGGAATATTCCGCCATTTTAACCTTAAACGTCAATGTTCTGGATCTGTTATAATCATGCCAAAAACTAACTTCTGTGTACCGTTTGACTCCGATAAAGCTGTCACTGTTGAAAAATTGTATTCCAAAACTGAAAATCAGATTATAATTATATGCTAATCATCTGTCATTGCTATTTTATAAATGATATAGTAAAGTGTGGCATTCAATATTGTAAACCATAGTACAATAATATTCACTGCACATAACAAAGACTGTTAAAATGTGGTGTTCATAGTAAATCACACTAAAATTATATTTAACGAAAAGAAGAAGAATAGAGTCCAGTATATTGGTAAATTTAATTTATTACTTATGGATATAATAATATGGTAAATTACACTTTATTTACCAATATTATTATCTATGATCTGATGGATAGTAATATTGGTAAATTACACTTTATTCGCGCCTTTCACCGTTTCAGTCAATCTTACACTGACACTGTAATTATAAAAATTTGACTAGTAGATTGTCATTTCGAATTAAAACTATCCAACGCTTTCTCAGTGTTTCATCCTGTGGCCAACACATGGCAACTTAAATGTTTATATCGCTTACTAGTAGCATGACAATACGGTATGCAGGGTTTAGTTTTTGGCATGGTTATAACAGATCCGGAACATTGACGTTTAAGGTTAAAATGGCGTAATTATCACAGTATTATCGCTCAGTGGACCCCCTATAAATCCCACAATGCAAAGCGCACCTGGTTTGTTTTGGTTTTTGACGTCATCATGCAATGGGTCTATTCTTCCTATTTTATGCTTGCTAATGCATTTATAATTGCATTTAATTATAATTACATTTATAAATAAATAACACATAAATTTACTATATCCACAAATATAAATTATTATTAGAAAAATAAGATATTTGAACTTTTTGTAATGCTCTGTTTCTTACCTTAATTGACTTATAATGAACTACTCAAATTCTTTACACACTGATGATACTTTAACTCAGGTAGAATACAGTTTAAACTGCAAATAGTACAATGATTGGTGTTTTGCATATTACTAAGTATTCTTTGCATTACAGGTATTTGGGACGGCACCATCTAGTGACATGACTGAGAAGTTTCCTGATATCCTGCAGTTCTGTGGTCATGTGTCTCGTCTAATGGTCAGTGAGATCCGGAAAAGAGCTTCTGACCAGTCTACAGGTTTGTCTTGTCATGAGTGAGTGAGTGAGTGAGTTAGAGAAAATCAAAAAGTGAGAGAGAGACATGAGGTGCTGTGGAGTGAATTCAGAAGTGGTGCATGTAGCTCTTCATACCATAAGTACTCGCGTATTAGAGGTCAATTTTTGACCCTCAGGCATATGCTGTACACTGTATAAGTTGAGGTCGACTTCTGAAGTATTGGCTTGCTAGTTTTTTTAAGTGTTTTCTGTCTATTAAGATTCCTAAAAATCTGAATCATTCTCGTCATCCACAAAAAAGCTGACTCACACTTTAAGGAAATAAGCATCATTTGTTCCAAAATAAGCTCCCATGCTGTTTTCATTCACCCAATGACCAGGGGAATTGATGGTCTCTTTAGGTTACTAGCGGCTCTTATCTAATAACTAATCATTCCATGGTTTCCGCCTTTCACCCATAAATGGTTTGTTTAGGGATACATCTAATGGCTGTAGTAGTAACGTACACACTCTGGTATGATAGCCTGTGTGGATAGATCTATTGATCTATTTTGCTCCTAAGGGACAAAGCTCCACAAAAAGATCAAAAGCTGTTCGCCACTACCTTTGATTTCCATTTGTACTTACTTTGATGATCTAATTAATAAACAAACTTGTCACAGGCCCATCTACCGGTAAACAATTGTGAGCATTGACTTCCATTGTATCACTAATCATCTGGAGGTACCGGAGCATGACTATCAAATATTATTACCTAAAGACCAGCATGTTTGGGAAACCCTGTATCTAAAAATAATCATTGGCCTTGTAATTATAATGAGTACTGATGACTTATTAGAAAATAGTGAATCCGATGAAGCAGTTCTATGATGCACACGTTTCCAGAGCAAGAAGTTTGTGGATTGTCAGTTGTCGTCTTTTAATCATTTTTCGTTTTATAATAAATAAAATCCAGATGAAATTAAAAGACACTAGTTAATATGTATTGTAATAGTTTGGTGAAGATTAATTGTTATTTATTGAATAATGATGGATTAATAGGCTGTGATGTGGCAATTTTGTTCTGACTGGCTCTTATTGAGTTGAATCCTATAGTGTTGTGTGTCAAGGATGGCCCAAAACATCTTTCCTTCAGCTGGTAGGAAATATGATGTGCGTATAAGTCGAGGTGCTTCTGAGAACTCCCTTTTCCCTTCCAACATTATCAACGTAACCACAAGTATTTACTCTACTAAAATGAAGAAATTGGGCTGGAAGATCACTCATCTTTTAGTATTCACATTAACAAACAATATATATATATATATATATATATATATATATGTGTGTGTGTGGTGTGTGTACTATCAAACAATCCTTTGACCACATCTGTAAATCAGATTAGACTATAGAAACCTCTGTATCAGTTTTGAATCTTCAAAAACTTGAAAACTACATATAACTTCAATTCTACCACTATCAAATATGGAAAATATATATATATATATATATATATATATATATATGGTGAAATATCCTGGTGGGTCATTTCCATATTATGACCGTAGCTGAATTGGAGACTACAGCAGCAGCTTTTGGACTGTTTATACATGATCAGAACTAAGAAATGAAATAAAACTGGCTAGGCTGGCCACCTTCTTTAAAACATAAGTGGATAACAAAGATGTCGGTGTTCAAACAAAGGTTGTATGGAGACTAGCTTATGATCTCACACAGTCTCTCCTTAAACTCATCAGTTATCGTTTGTTGTTCTTTGTGGGGAAGTTGATGGGACATGGGGATCACTGCAGTTTAGATAAAAGGTATGACGTCGAGAATCAATACAAATAGAGTGCAGAGGTGCAGAATTCTTCAGTGTGAGGATGCCAGTAATTCGTTGAGAATACTGTTGTCACTCTGTAGTGGACCAATTGAGAAGACTTACAAAATCCGGTCCATGGGACTTCATTGTTTATATACAAATTGATATACACACATGTAGGCAATGTAAGTTTTATCCACTAATCAATTTCATAAGCAACAACATTGATTTCACACTAGGTAAAACGATGAGCACCAGATTAGTGATCAGACTGGAAATTATTATCATCACAGCCTAAAAAATGGTCGCCGGTGGCAACTAGACTGTTGCTGCTTTAAGTTCTGTCCGTGTTTATGTATCAGAAGGTAGGTCATAAGATCCTGTGCGTTACTTCCAATTTTGAGATCAAGCCACACTTCTCTACCAGTACATGTACCAGTATGGCACGAATTGCCCTATATTGTGCACTCTTTCTTCCAGCTCGGTAAATAATTCAAGAATGGATGGTGTTTAATGACCCACAAGCACAAGTTAGGTGATCTGATGTCTTAGAAGAATAATCTAAAGAAATAACGATTTAGTTGTATGTAACGATGTAGTAAAGCTTTGTTGTTTGCTTCATCGCCTGATTTAGCCATGGACCTTAAACCTACTTCAATAGTAGCCACCATTTTGAATCAAAGTTAGTGGGGGAAATTCAATCGTAGGTACACAGCTAGGAATTGAGGTATGAATCATAGACGACAACGTGATCTGACTTCATTCCAAAGACTGTTTCTCTTGCTAGTACATGTACTACTAGTATTATTTATTGAGCATTCTATTATCAGTTGTACAATTTTGGGGCATTTACATCAAAGCCCAGAATGCTAAAAAGATACATTAGAGGTATAGTGTATAAATGATGTCTTCAGGATGAAAATGTCAAGCAACAAAACGTCATCACTGTACAACTTGTTTGTCTTGTTATGAAATTAGGTTTTAAGTACTTATACAATAATGTCAGTTCTCTTTATTTTAAATGTATATCTAACACTGTTAAATAAAACTAATTATAAGTCATTGATACACACTAAGAGTATCACAAAAACTGATTAATAACTTTCTGTTTTGTAGATTTTCTAATACTTGAATATCTTTTTCTACATAAAAAAGATTAATTATGTGTACTTTCCATTTTAATTTATTGACTTTCCAATCAAAATTGGAAAGTTTTTGCAGGCAGTTCAATTATGTTATTTTTTTCGGCATTTTGTTCGTTGACATTTTCTTTGTAAGGAATATCGAATATTTCAGTTGTCAAAACTTGCATTATGTATGGTTTTCTTGGGCAGTATCATATATATTATATTTAATCATGTAATATTTCTTACATCAAAATTCAGTCGCTAATGATATTTTCATAAAACTTTAACTTTAATTTCATAATTTAACTATATGTTTAGACTGATGGTTAGAGCATTGTACTACAATCCTCTAGATGGTTGGTTTGAATCCAATTCATACCTATAACTGTGGGATATGTTTTCCTAGGCAGTCATCGCCAGCCATAATATCCCAGATCTAACATATATATATATGTTACAGTTAATCTGTATAATCAGGTAATATGTATATTACCTGATATACTCAGGTAATATGTCTATTGCTAATTGAGATTTAATACACATAACACCTGAAAATGTCAGCTAATATACATATTACCTGATTATACAGATTAACTGTAACATATATATGTTTCAATTAGGGTTGGGTTTCTCCATGACAGAAAGCTATTTCTGCCACTCCAATGACAGAAATAGGGGAGAAACCCCTTTCTGTCCAGCAGACATAGGGGAGAAATGGTAAAATCATAGGGAAATGGAGTAATAATATGTATTTTGTATGTTTTCATTTGTTTATAAATTTAATTTGATTTAAAAAAATTGTCTCAGATTATTATATCTCTGCTTTATAATGGCAGAAACCTACTCGAAGCTTACAGGGAGAAACATATTTAAATTTGAACTAATTTTGATTACAGATAATTACAGCATGAACAAGACTTTGATGTGGGTATAGTCTGTAAAATCAATCAAGGGGATTAAGTTAGAGGTGGAAAGTTCTCTGGCTGACATATTGCCAGTCCTTAATTGCAATCATGAACAAAATTTTCGTATTTCCATAGTAAACATCGTACGCAACAATACTGATTCAGTGATTGGTGTTTTATATCTGTGATATTACTAATATTAGATGGGGGGTAAAACCGTATTCAGTAAAATGTTACTTTCTAGTGGACAGCTTAAATATTTCCCACCTATATTTTATATAGGTCGGGGGGATGAGTCCGTGGCTCGGTATAAATAATGTGTCATACGTGATGAATTGCTTCATTTGCCATTTTTATTTAAAGTCGGTGCAAAAGAAGGAAGAATTGTTTTGTTAAGAAACTGATCATTCAGCTGACCTGATTGTGTGCTGACTGATACCTAATATAGTAATAATAATATCAGATTGTTACTGTTAGGCAGTGGTGTGTGTGTGTGTCCCTGTTTATTTGTTTGTTAGAGCTTGTTCCCTGTGGCTATTATTTACTCAGTAGACCAGGACACCGCCCAATCATGTTGTCCCCCATCCAGACACTAATAAACCAATTACGGAGAATACAGAATGGTGCCACGTGATTATCTATATAAGGTCAGCCGTGCTTCCTTTGAAGGACGGGGTATGTCAGGAAAATACAGGCACGTACTGTGAATTCTTCACGTGCCGACTACGTTAATACATATTTAATACAGCAGCAGAGCTTAAGTATTACCATTTCAGTTCACTAAAACGTGGTGTTTGGGTTAAATATAAGCTATTTTAACCAAACAGATAATCATACCAAAACCATAAATAACCGATAAAAATGATTATCCATTCCTATAGTCACTGATCATGGCTCAATGTGTGCATCAAATAGAGCTATTTACATTGGATTGACTGTGTTTGGGTTAGCTTAGAAATACTCTTTTTTCGATGACTGATTTCCTTTTGTTTCAATGTGTATGCGGGTGAATTGTTTATGGTTTAGTTTAGAAATATTCTTTTTTGTCTGTTTTCCATTTGTTTCAATGTGTGTGTGTGTATGTGTTGATAATAACATTAACTATACCAGAAGATAATATCTTCATTATCAATACTAGTGGGTTTTTTTTAAACATGGCACAGATGTGGACATGTTTCTCAAAATGAAAACGGTAACAATTAGATAACATTTCACAATATTTAGGTTCAACTTTCATGGTTATTTTTGCCTTTTCCCAGCTTATTATTGAGCTACTGTATCGTGGTGGCAATTTGTTTATATTCAGGCGAGATTTTGGAAAAATATCAGATCCAGAGTAACCGGAAGCTAATTATGGAAGTCAGATGTTACGATACGTTTCCCATAGATTAGAAATAATAATAATCCAATCTTTTTTGTCTCACTTGATTGATAAATGTATTGAACAGTATATGATTTCATAATGTGTGTATGCTATAGAAATTTTCATAATGTTGATTGATTGGTCAACAAACAGCATTATTTGACTTTGTCTAACACGGAAAAGATAAACGATGATCGCCAGAACACAAACTGATGACATTTGTTGGATTTGAAGCTATCTGGATGATGGCCAAGATATTTGATGCATTAGCTAAAGGGATGATGTATTCTGTTGTTTCGTTAGCCTTCGCTTTTATTTATGCATGTTTGTGTTCATTGTTTAGATGTTGGAGGATGTTTGTCTGGTTTGGTGGTAGTCGTGGTGGTGATGGTAATAATGCTGATTAGCCGGCGGATGATGTTCAATAGTCTAATGAAAATTTTTCATTGAATTGTGTAAAAGGTGGCACATTGCCATCCGAACTCATTATTGTCAAAGACACCTCCTCTATCAGCAGGTGAATTGATTGGATAGATTGATTTAATGATTGATTTATTGATAGTTCAGAGGTAGAGAACAGGGAGAGAGAGAGAGAGTAATGTGCTGGCTGATAGTTCTCTTTGCTAACTTGTAATTCCTTCAGGGAGAGAATACGACCAAATTCAATTGTCAGTTTGTCTAATCAGATTCTGCTTTGAGCTGACTGCTGGACTCGTGTCATACATTAACACTGATGTCAGGCACCATCTGGGTTCTGATCAACAGAAGCTTTGTATTTATTGATTTATTAAAAGACAGTGTGGGGAATATATATCGTGAGCTCCTGTGAGAAATCTACACCTGTAGAAGGTTTGTGGGTTGTGTAGCATTGTGACCACCGATAGCTGATGTGTGCAGTGTATGGCTTCCATTGTCCTGCATCTCAGATGGGTTGTCTTTTATTCCTAATCAGTTGTCCTCAGTCCTAAATCAGTTGTCCTGTATATTGGAGCAGTTGTCTTTCATTCCTGATCGATTGTCCTCTGTTCCATATCAGTTGTCCTGTATCCTAGAATTGAGATTTCTTGCATTCGAAATCAGTAGCTGTGTTATCTCGTCTTAGTTGGTTCTGTTATGTTCTGGTCCTTCTGGATTATGTGTATTGTATCTGAGAACACCTGTCCTGTGTATCATATTACTTGTTAGATGTGCTGGATCAGTCATCTTGCGTCCAGACCTGCTAGTCTATTAGCCTGGATCATATCTATTGCATTGTACACCATATCAATTTCATGCACCCCCAACCGATTGTACTCTCCCAAATCGGTTGACGCTCTGACATGTTTTCAATATATATATTGACACCACCCAGCATGTATCCTGACCATATTGACCTACTGACCTTATTATCCAGATCCCTTTGAGTGGACAGCTATTGATATACAAAGCTCCACTTTCCCCAGACGCTGTTTGTTGCCATCACGCCACAAAAATCCATAATATTAATCTGTAGTGTTATCACTGGTGTTGTATTTTCTGCGACATTTTTTCTATAAAAATGCTTTCAGTGACCAACCACACCTGGATGATTATTCTTCCATATAAATGTTTATAAACAAAACTTACTCACCATCAAAGTGTAAACGCTCTAGAATGAATTAACATTGATCATAGTTAATAATAATATCCTTGATTGACATGAACATAGGTATGTGTATGTATAGACCTAGTTTTATTATTCATTTTTATGTTTATTGTTGGCAAGATATGTTAGTTCTTATAGAAAATATGCAAAATATAACTTGTTTACCTGTTCCAAAAGTGTGTGTGTATGTGTGTGTGTGTGTAATACATGGTATATTAAAGCCATTAACATTCTATATCATCTATCTTTCTATCTAATATATATATATATATATTGCCGTAGGTTTTAGAGCCGTTTGTTTGCTGGCTACCCACAGACAGATGTGTAATCAACATGGTATTGTGCCAAAAACAACAGATGAACGTTGTTAGATTGTCTTCAGATATTTTAGTTACCTACCGTTCAGTATGTTTTACTTAGATTAGGCCTGTCTCTCGATACAGTCTAGTCCTGATATAGCATGGTCTATTATGATGCAGAAGTGGATATATATGCTATGCTATATAAATGTGGTATAATAAGATATAATGCGAGGTGCTTGGCTCCTGATTATGTGGACAGACAATATTAATTATTTTGTGATTTATGGCAGTAAGTCCGCTGGAGATCCATACATATCGTAGGCTTTTCGCCATTCATCAAAATTCAAGCAAAGTTTTAACATTTTGTATTTGTCAGAACCCAAAACATTACAAACAGTCACTAATTACCTAGTTTGTCCAGTAATTGATATAATATAGTGTACCCAGTAATGTAAACATTTGATTTGAGATTACTGACATATTAGAATAAACACATGTTCATGTCCAGTGCTTCATTAGTTAATGTGACAATTGATAACCCAATCACTGCCATTGATTGGGCTTGGCTCTGACCATACAATAATTCCAATTACATGTATCTGAATTCATAACTTTTACCTGTATTTTACCAATTGCATGCAGAGAAAATATTTCCATGTAAAAGCCACTATGCTTCGATCATTATCATATCTAACCTGAAATCAGATGGAGAAAATACATGACAAAATGGTCCAACACTTAAACAGCCACCATTAAACCCATCCTATGAAGATAAGTGTTGCTCTCCATGGATCACTACTAATGTGGTCCGTGATGATATGGATCCCAATTACTATATCATAGTGGGTGGAGCCAGACTGTACTGTTTTAGCTTTGGCATTAAGATGATCTTCATTATGCTCCACATTATAATTATACACCAAAAGACCAGTGATGTCAGTGTTTTTAATTCTACATTTTTCAATTCTGAACGATTTTAAATATTAGATAGAATATTTACTAGCTATAATAAATTTACTTTTAGTTCCAACTTAAGGGAAACATTACATTGAGTTTATAATTTTGGTGTGTGTGTGTGTGATTAAAAAAGTAATTGGAATTGATGGTTAATTCCAGAATTGGAATTGATTATTTCCAAAAAAAATGGGATTGGAATTGAAGTTTCCTACAAAAGAATTAAATCCAAAAATCCAATTTAATTTTTTAATTCAGAAATATTTCTTCCATGACAATCCTACTTGGAATATAAACTACTCGGAGTGGTTATTCCAAGTAGGTACTCGAAGTACCTACTCATGGTAAAAAGTAGTAGGTAAAAACGCAATTGGAATTGATAAATTGGGACTGGAATTGACCAAATGAATTTGAGTGGAATTTAAATTGACCAGATGGAATTGACCCCACGTCAGGTGCAGAATTAAGTAATATAAAGTAATTTGTAAGAAGATAATTAAAAGTGGTTATAATTATAGTAGAGTTCGAGTAAATTAATTTATTTGTTAAACAAAGTTATGTGACATTTTTAACTGTCTATCTGATCAGTATCTGTTATCCTCTCCAGAATCTGCCAGCTATGCCATCGTCAAGTTTCTAGAGATCGAATCAACGGAGGTGTCCAGTAATGGTTGGATGTTGTTGAGTACAATAAACCTGTTGTCGAGTGGTGAGTCTTCTCTCATAGACTGTATGACAGCGGCCTGTCTGCCGTCTACTCTGGTCAAATGTCTCTATCTGTTTTTCGACCTGCCCGATGTTCAAAAGGCTGACACCTTAGAACCTGGCTGCGAGTTTACACCAAAAGAGAGACGGGTTCTCCTACAGAAGGTCTTTGTTCAGGTCAGTGAGCAACACTAGAATCTGTCTCACCAATGCTCAAATTGTGTACAAATCTAGTTTCTTTGGTTTTCTAATTTTCAACACTCTCCAGTGTTATATATATTATATATGTGTATGTGTGTAAGCTATTCCATAAAGTGCTAAAAGGGCATGATCTTGCCTTTTGCCCAACATCCTACTACTGTAATTACAGCTATTTTCGTGAAAATCGGTGACCTTGCAAATTTGACGCACAAATATGTTTTGTGCATGTGGTTCATGCACTAAGTTTGCCATTTACCTGTTCGCAGTACATACTTTGGTTTTCAGTGAAATATTAATGCTGGACCCAGGGGGCCACTATTAAAGGCTTGCGTTCCTACATATGCATGTGCTAATACAGATTATCGTAAAAGGAAATTAAAACAAAATTGCCCAAAGTTGCCCAACACAAACATTGCAAAGGTCAATGCGGCAATAGGTTTTGAATTGGCTTGTTTTATTTAGCTCTCTCCTTCATCTCTAAAACGGGTTTATCATTGTTAAACAAATATGCTTGAATTTTTGTGTTCGTGCTATGATATTTTAATGACCATATGCGAATATAAAGTTCTGCAAATTGGCTAATGGGTGGGGATTCACGTAATTAAGAACGCGTGAAAATATCTGTAATTACAGTATGTTAAATACATTCTAATACATTTATGGATTGATAGATTGGTTACCCTCTTCATAACTATACGTAATTGGTATGATATTTACAAAAGATATGCTTCAGAATGATGAGAAGACATTATAGTGATGTACCATACATAAGTTTATTATTTGGTTATTTGGTTATTTTATATCTTGGTTAGAATTAGGGAACCTTGTTTGTAGTTCCTGTGGTTTATGGACCTATACACCTGTTTGGCAGTATCATCGAATTCCTGGGAAATATGTTGTTCGTAGTTGCCAGTTGTTGGTGTTCCCGTGGTGCAGCTGATAGCACGCTGTCGTTCAGACTATCAGGTTACGGGATCAAATCTGAGCGTTATTTGCATTTGTGGATTGTTTTCTGTATCAATAAGAGCCTTTGGCCTGATTTTATTATCTCTTTTGATGGTAACCATATATCCCTGGTTTGATCAGCACCATGGCTAACAGTGTGAACACCTAGAAAGGCATTTCAGTAGCTAATTTTGGCCCCCAAACTTTGATAATCTATCTGATCCAAATACGCACCCATTTGTAGCTGAATCGATAAATACTATACAGGAAAGGGTAATAGTTGAGTCTGTCATTCAGTTTTCTATTTAATTGCCATATGCCCGTGCTACCAGACACCAAACTAAAACTTGGCATGGCTAACTGTTCTTGAGAAATGTGTTTGCCACAAACAGTTTGTCCGACTAGATTCTCCTAGTCTAGTCAGTTTTGATTGTTAATATTTCAGCATCTTGATGGATTGGATGTAATTTTTCGTGATTGTTTTCTCAGGTTCTGGTTCGTCTGTGTAGTCACATGTCTCCAGCCGAGGAGCTCGCCAGGAAGGATGATCTGGCATTATTATTTAGCGCCATTACTAGCTGGTGTCCTGCCCATAATGTACCTTGGCGTAAGAGTGCCGCTGAGATACTGATGACACTGTCGAGACACGGACTTACCCCAAATGTCGTTCAGTATATTCACAGTAAGTGTGTGTGTGTGTGTTTGTTTGTGTTTAAAAGAAAGTGTGTTTAGTGATTGGTTTTATTACTTTTTTTCATCTTAAGATGATTGATGTTTAGCAGCCACTTTTGTGCACATGATAGGCTAAATGGGCCGAGCGACCTCCAAAGGTTATGAAGAAAAGTCAAAGATGAAACATGCTTCAGTTATGCCCATGCTGAAATTTGAACTAATAATTATAAGTTGTATTTAATAAAGCACCCTTACTAGCAGGAGCCATTCAAAGGCAGTGTACAAATAGTATGTAATATAATAATACCCCAAACAGTGATATTAGTACATAGCAAATTGTACTGTGTCCAAACATCTATACAAGTACACTAACAAGAGTCAGTTGACACAGAGTGGCACATACTTTTTCTGATAACTTGACACTAAGATAGTATTGTAATATTGTGTGTTCCATACTGTTTCAGGTAAAGGTTGTGTTGGCATGTGTATAGACAACATGCAGCGTGTTCAGGAGCTGTCACCAATTGAGTTGGTTGAAATGTTTGTCACAGTGTTCTGCTTCCTGAAGGACTCTAGTGAGGTATCACAGGTATTACTGGACGATTTCCGAACATGTCAGGGCTATCTCTTCCTAACGGACTTTCTCCTAAGGTACGTATATATGGTCCTTGGATAATCTATAAAGGTATAGTTTGAAAGAGTCTTGAAATTCAGGCAGTCCCGAAGAGATGAATTGGTTAGAGGAAATCAATAAACATTTTACAGAAGGTTGATGAGCATTATTCAAATTGCCAAATATTGTGATATGCGATAATTTTATCTGAAATGTTTTGATTGTCGTTATGTTACTGTTCATTAACTGTTAAGCACATCAGATTATGTTTAGATTCAAGTTTTTTGCCTTGTAGAAGTTTCCCAAGTTAGATGTGTTTGTTTTTAATTTGAATTTAACGATATGCTCCATGTCTTACTCCACACAAAATGACGAAACTAATCAGATGAGTTTGGGTTCAGGTTAGAAATAGTGTCAGGGACTATTTCGTAAGAATTTTGGTGCTGATAACCTTAAGAATTATGTTTATCATACTGATTGTAATGGTTATTGTTCATCATCATCATCATCATCATCATTATTGATTTAATCAATAAGACATTTGCTAATTTTATGTTCGGCTGTTTTCTCCGCAGAATGGAGAAGAATGAGTCGGAGGAGGCCATACAAGCACTGCGTAACCTTGTGCTGTTGGTTGGCTCTTTGACCACCTGCGGCTACATGGAACTGAAGCCAAGTACAGCAAGTGCGGGAAGCCTATTTAAAATCCCAGGATTCACCATTCCGCAGCCAGCTGGCAAAGGTTAGTTTAGCAGCTGTTATGTTATGGATGTAAGCTTGTTAATACAGGCGTGCCAGTCTGATAAATAAATCTCTATTCAATTGGCTTAACATTTCTATGAACTTCAGTCTCCAGCTTGCATTGTATGGAATGTTAAGCTTCTATTGTCTTAGAAGCTGTGCAAACTGTGCCTAGTATTTCAAGCATGTATTGCATGTAATATATATATATATATATATATATATATATATATATATATATATACTGAATGCCTATTACATGTTATAAAATTTCAATTTGGCAACACTTCAATTTATGGAGTACAGGTATGACCTTTCTTCTCCAGAAAAAATATACAATTACTCCCGACGTTCGATGTTACCATGTAATGTCATATTGTATTATATCCCATTTATTTTAAAACTATTGAATTATGCAACTTTAGAACCCAAGAATGCATGATAAATGAAGCTACTAATGATTTACATGTAATGACGCGTACAGGGAATGGAGTTTAATGTCACCATCAATGCCAAGTTTATGTGTTTATCATTTGCTCGGTGATCAGTAATCTTACTAATGAATGTGAAGTCTTGTAGCATGTTAAGAGATAAGAGATTAATGAATTCAGATAACCTGCTCACACTTGTCGGTTTGTGCATGTTATGTAATAATCACACAGCATTGCTCTTCTTCGTTTGCCTATTTTGGCGTAATGAGAGCCGTTATAAATTTTCTTGTTTTTGTCTTCATTTCTAAACAGCAGCCCTAGGCAAGTAACAACATCAGCAGTGTATAGCTTGCTTTGTGTTCACTCAGTTTTTCCGTGTTTTAGTTTCACTTCTCTTTCGTTCTTTCACAACTTGTTTCTGCATTAATTGTTGGCATTTAGGCTCTTGCATAGATTACTCACAGGCTGTTGCACACATCACAGCAGCGAGCAGCATATTCTGTCATGGCTGTAAATTTCGGCAATTTCACATTTATTTCGGATGTACCGGATGTACTGTGTTCGTTGTGATAGTTAACGATGTACGCTTTCCAAATTAAAAGAATAATTCTTCTTGGACCAATGTGAAAAAAGGTGCTGAACAAATCTGGTGCCAAATCAGCATGAATGTGCTCAAACAATGGCGTAAAACTAGTTACAGTGTGTTAGCGTAGGAGTCTGATAGCCGAGAAGTTTAATTTTATCTTAGCAATGTAGGAACAGGTCCATTTCATTTGATCATGTTGGCTTGGTTTGTAGTCATACGCTGTGATGTACTAGATTTGTGATACATCTTTTATTTCAGTGTTCAGCCAGAAAGCAGATTCATAACCTTCAAAATTCATCCAACAGTTTCCATAATTATTGAATGTAATGACTTCTGGATTTTGTTAGTACTAAACAGTGTGTAGAAAGATTAGGTATGATTTGTATTGTTTTAACAGCACCCCCTTTTATGATGAATTTATAAATAATTATTTTCTAACTGGCCTGGTTTGTGATATTCTCTCTCCTAGCATAGTATTTGGATACTCATTGATCCAGATGAGGACAAAAGGTGCAACCATAGGAGTGATGGCTTTCTTTTCCATTGCAGTGAACTGACAAACATTAGCATTTTATTGATTTTTTTAGTATATTCATCGATATACTTATTCTGTCTACCACTACCAAAAATATTGTTTAAATAATCAAACTAACCGAAGACCTGCCTTTCGTGTTTTGATTCTATTAACTACTAAATTATACGTTTCACTGCTCACTGATCATTCTCTAAGTACTTAAGCGATAAGAGTAGGAATGGTTTTGACTATCAAGTTAATTTCAATTAAATAGTTTTCGTACCCAGACCATCCATACTATTATTAAATGTAAATGCAATCACTGAATCAGTCGTGGAAGTAATCTTATGAGAAGATATTGTTTGTTTTGTGAGATTCAGTGTAGGATTGATGTCTGTTTTTTTGTTTTTTTTGTAATGTGGGATTTTTAGTAGATAGATGAGGTATTATGTATTTTTCTGGGTAGATTACATAATTTGAATATTTTGGGAAGGTTAAGCTTTTTTTGGGAATTTAGCTTTTTATGTATTTGATATTTTAGATTACTTTTTAAAAATATTTTTGCTTCGGTAGATCATCTACAGTGGGATATAATCTGAAGCTTATTTGGGCAAATTAATTTGCATGTGATTTCTTTCTCATGAGATTGTTTATTTTAAAATTACTTGTTCAAATTATAAATTATGGGGTATGCTTCATTTATTTTTTTTAAAGCGCTCATATTTAATTCTGCAATGGGAAATATAATTATATATAAGCTCAAAGACGTTTCTTGCAGCAAATGTTTGTTACATAATATTATAGTCACTTGTTAGCCTTCAGCATTCATTGTTTTTGTAAATTAATGTGTAGAGAATACAATAAAACGTAAGGTTTTAGCTCCGATTTTAAATATGCTAATTCATGATTTGTTTATTACTGCCTTATTCTTTTAGCTGATCTTCTACCATCAGTTTTGAACATTATAATATGTATTTGACTTTTTACACATGTACTTAGTAATTTAGTATAGTAATTTTTAGGGTTACTGTTTTATGTTTTGGAAAGTCTTGTGTTTTGTGTTGCTACATAACATAAGCTTTTTGTTTTGCCTTGTGATTTTTGTTGAGCATTATAAGTAACATTTACAATGTTTGTTTTATGAACATGAACAGTTATTTTTATTTATTTATAATGTTATACAGTTACTGATATAGGAGCTGAATAATAGTCAGTATTTCTAAGGTATATGTAATGATTTTAGTATTTATAAAGAAGTAATGCTGACTATATCTTGTTGATTCATATTTTATATTATTATATGTAATATTTTGCTCATCACTGTTTGATATGAATTAATGCCATCATATATTTATTAGTTGCATAATCATTATTTGAACTTACTTTGAACAAGCCATTTCTTTGACTGCAATTGGTTTTTCCTCCTAGAAAGCAAAGTTTAGCTAAGTGAATACTAGCTTCACCAACTGACTCTCTGGGTTATTGTGATCATTTGATGTATTGTGAATGCTCACTGCACCGACATGTAGTACCACGTGGTTGTGGATCGGGGGTATAAAGAACTGACCGAATCTTAATCGCACAACTGTGGCATACTATTATTTTTTAATAAATATTATGCAGACCTTAGTGATCCACGGATCATTAATCTACAGCTTAGCTCTATACCTACTTAATCCTGAAGACGTGATAGGCTTTTCCCAACCAGAGTAGATTCTAATTAAGAATAATATCAGTGGTACCTTATTATGTTTTATTTTTTTTTTTTTTTGGGGGGGGTATTTATTCCATTTTTGAGTTTTATAATTTTAGTTTGGTAACAATATTTAAGGATTTGTGTAAGGTTTCTAAACTGCATAAGATCTTTGTAAACATTTCAGTATGTTTTCTCTCATAGATATATTTTATATAATATGATTATCATATTTTGACAATTACTCATCTAGACATTTCAGCATGATGTGCTAAGAATTCGTTCATGAATATACATGTATTTATAATATACAAAAATGCATTGTACTAGCATGCTCTGGTTAATGCTGATTGGCACACACCATATCAGCAGGCATTTAATAATAAAACAAGCATTTATGTACTACTGAGGTGGAATGGCCCAAAATACAATCTACTGCAGATAAACCACATTTGCACCAATGCTAACTGTATACAGTCTGAGTATTTCACACCTGAAAACCTCTGAGCTGGAAAAAGTCTTATATATGTATGTGTGTTATATATATATATATATATATATATATATATATATATATATATATATACATACATACATATATAACTGATACAGTAAATATCCATAATTTGTTGAACTCAGAGTTTGGATCCTAACCCCCAATGAGTAAATGGTGTCCATCTACATTTACAATATTTTTCATATTTTCCCCGTCATTTTCTGAACCATTGCTGGAACTGTTTCAGTAATGATTCCATGTCAGCTGGTCATTTGTTGATGACACATTGTTGTGTTTCAAAAAAGCGAGAACTAATGAAAAAATGACATTGCCATAATACTCACCACATATAAAAGTTATTCTTAACATAGTTTCGTAATACACTTTTTTAAAGCTTACTGTTGGTTAGTTTAGCCGTCGACGCGGGTTTTTACAGCATTCTAGGTTTTTATTTTGGTATTTATTATTTAGTATTTTTTCTGAGCTTTGAAGTTATCGTTGCAGGTAGTGCACACTTATCTTGTGTGAGTGAATTTCATTATTTTCTGATGAGTGTTACATGGCCATCCACACATTGTTTCTCAACTACAGCTCCAATTTCTTGTCATCATAATAATATTAATATGTAACATTTATATAGCACCCTATTCAGCTAGATAGCTGCTCTAAGGCACTTTACAATATTATTATCCCTGACTCGGACCTGTTTCCACCCAGCACACATTTCAACTCCCAAGGGAGCATAAAACGCATGCTGCCATTATAGGTGCAAAGCATTACTCAAACACATAGCCATCACGTCCTGTCAGGTACTCATTTTTTATGGATGAGTGAACCAGTCGCCGCGTGACGGCATTGCAGCTCACGGAGCCTCGAACCGGCGACCGTTCGGCTATGAGTCCTGCGCTATCACGGCGAGAGTTTCAACATAGGAGTGAATGTTGGTTGTAACGAGCAATGACAACACGTGTTGAATAATGGTAATCGTGTAATGAATACTGACATCTCCATGATCCGTGCAGACTGATTGGTAATACACCGTGAGGTTAAACAATAATGGTTATCTTTTGCAGGAGTCAGTGTGCGAAACATTCAGGCCTTTCAAGTATTACAGTCAGTTTTCCTAAAGGTGAGTTCATGATCGGTTGATTAGATCAGCCGTTTAGGTAAGTGTCTAGAGACAGTGATGGAATTGATCTTTTTTTTATGCTTGCGGTGGAACTTGGATTCGGTTCAATAAGGATTGTGGCAGTGGCTATGCATATGTGAGACGTACTTTTAGACCTGTAGTCTAAACGTATGTGAGCCATTATGAGCATGCGTGCGTTTTTATTTACGGTTACATGGGTTATAGTTTTAATGGCATTAGTCTAACTGCCTTATCTTTAGTATTGGGGTTTAAATGTATGTGAGGTTTTTTGGGACATGCGTGTTGATATACATAAGTTGTACAACTATGAGATGTATTACTGTATCTTAGACTTTAAACTTAAAAGTATTGGAATTTTCTAACTTTAATTGATTGAAGTCGTAAAGTAGTGAAATGTCAGAATAGTTTCATTAACTAAATCAACAAACGTAAATGATAAGATAGACACTAACCTCGCCATTATCATTTCAAAAACAGATGCACATGCATCCTCACGTACATTTAGACTACAGGTCTAAATGTACCGCTCACATACATGCAGACACTTCGATAAAGAGTTCCATCCTAATGCATTTATGCTGTTGGTGCAAACTTAGTTTTCCATTACCTATGTGGTTTGTTTGTTTGTTTGTTTGTTTGTGTGTGTGTGTGTGTGTGTGGGGGGGGGGGGAGGTGATAGCAGTGTTGGATAAGGCACTTATCATGCTGAGATGTTAAACTTCTCACCAGATTCTATTATTCAAATATTATTTTATATATATATATATGTATATATATATATATATATATATCTGTGTTATGTGTGTGTGTGTATATGTACGTAAATTTTGTTTTGCTACAGGGTAGCTCAGTTAACATGTGCAGTACAATATTAGATGTTCTGAGCAGCATTTATCATCAAGACAGTGCTAATTACTTCATTCTTGAAGGTCAGAATACACTGCCACAGTTTGCTGAGAAGATACACATAAAACCAGTTGAAATACAGGTAATGTTTAGCATTAATTTGCTGAAAGCTAATTTCTGTTCCTTTGGCAGTTATCTCTTTTTAATTATTGATGTGAAATGTGGAGAATTCATTTATGCAACACATATGTGTAAGCACCCACACACATACTAACACATGTCACATGTTTTTGAAGTTGTGCTATCTGTGCTTTTTAGGTTAAATTCTTTGAGATCCTGGAGTTTTTGGTGTTTAATCTTAACTTTGTGCCGTGTAAAGAACTGATCAGCCTCAGCATTCTGATCAAATCCAATCAGTAAGTATCTCTATGTGTATCAGAAACAAAACTTAGATAACAAACAGTCAAATGTCATAGTAATCAGAGTTCCTGTGTGTCACAGAAAATCTGGAGAATAACAAAATAATTTTCTAGGCCTGGAAATATCCTTGAGAAAAACATTAATGGCCAGGACCTATAGTATCCCTATACATATATCCCTATACATTATATCATTATATTCACTTCATTGCCTTTGGAGGTCAATTGGCCCATTTAGCCTACCATCTGCACAAACGTGGCCATAAAAAACCAATCATCATCATCATTATGTCATGTTTTTACTGATACATAGAAAATGTATTTGTTGATTGTAAACTGTTGAAGTTTGGGATGCCATGACTTTTATTGGCCTTACTTTTAAAGCTTCATATCTACAGTAAATTTGAACATAATAAGGTTTCTAACATCATTTTAAAACTTATGTTTGGTCCAATTAGGGATGAGAATCACTTCAGCGGACCACTTAAATGGAATCAAATAAGGGGACCACATTTTTATTTGAATAGCTTTGCATTAACAAATTTTTTATTTATATACCATTTATTTAGTTACTTCTAAAACTAATCCCCAATACATTATAAGCTTTAAAATGGGACCACTAAAAGTCATAATATCTTATGTTTGTCAAAATTTAAATAAAAGTGTGAAGGCAAAGGCTGTACCATACAAATTTCATTCTGAATAATTCAATACCATTAATCCCTTCATCTTTGTCATGATGCTTAATGACAAGACTGTTCTCTCATGATAGGAGAGAGTCTGGTGTAGAGCCGTTATAATAACAATGGTAATATTTTGGTAACTGTATCAGTGTATGCGAATATACAAGTGATAGTTTGCTGTGAGTTTGGTGTCTTCAGCCTGCTGATCGATCTCCTAAGATTAAAGACTAGGGTTTTTGTTACACCCCTTTTCACGGTTCAATTAAGGGGATTATTCTTCCATGTTGCCGCGTCAACTTTAGAGATTGACGGGCCTAATCTAGATTACCGTGTTCGGTGAAGCGCCCCTAAAACAACGGCATTTACGTTTCACATTTGACAGCTCAGTTGAATGCAGCATCCGGTGCATAAAGACGTTACTGAAGGTGCTTCACTATCATACCATATACAAGGATGTGTTTAGAGAGGTTGGCCTCCTAGAAGTTATGGTTACATGTCTCCATAGATATGCTACATTGTTGAAGGAGGTTCAAAATGATGGTAGAGGTAAGTGTTCTTATCACCGCGTAAACTGTTCATATTATTTGAGAACAGGTTTAGATGTGCTTGATCTTACTCCGAGATGTTTTATCGCATTTGGTTTTTGAATGAGTGCTGTGTGCTATAGTGGTTCTTTGTTACTTAGGTGGCATTGTGATCCCCCCACAGGAACAGGAAATAGGCTTTTTGGTAATGGATGCTCTTTGTCTGTTGCTTAGCAACAACAACAACAATGCTAGTAAGTATAATGTAGCTATATCACAATCTGTATGGTTTTAGAAGATTTGATCTGTACAATATTTTCTTATAAGGGCTTTAGAGATATATGAATTCAGGTTGCATATGTTTATGTTCTGTAAATTCTTCTTCTAGACGTGTTCCGTGAATGTGGTGGTGCCCGCTGTGCACACAATATGGTCCCGTACTTGGAGTGTCGCCAGCAGGCATTGAGCATTGTCCAGCAGCTCGTCTTATCAAATGGTGGAGACGATGATATGGGAACTCTACTTGGTCTTATGCACACAGCACCAACCACAGCGCTAGAGCTCAAAACTCACGTTCTAAAGGTATGGTATCATGTGTTAGGTCAGTCCGAGGGGCTTATGACCTAGAACACTTAGTGTTCTAGGTCATAACGTGTAGAGTCAATTGTTCTTTTGATATTATTGATGAAAGATGACCATTAGACATTATTAATTATGTCAACTGTTTAGTGAACAGGTTCCTCAGATACGTACAGCTAAAATCCTTCTTTAACCACCATCCATCACACTAGTTTATGGCACTAATTTATGTAATACACTGCAGATTCTGGGTTTATAAATAGCCCGATATGTCCCCTGGTATTATATGACCGGTGATCAAAAATTAAGTAATACTAAATACACTGATGTATCATTCAATTTGTTTTTTAACGAGGACATTATTCATCTGGTCATATGACTTGTCTACATTCTAACTACTGTTGATAGTTTTACTAATCTTTTTACTAACTCCAGAAACCTATCCTCGCTTCCCCCACCATTTGTTTTGATAATCATATTCTATCCGCCTTTAAGGAAGGATTCAGCTTACGATTGAAAAATCCTTTTGTCTTTGATGACTGCTTCCTAGTGTCTTATGACACAGGTGGTGTTTTTAAGTGAGGTTTTATTGACACCGGTATCAAAACCATTTCGTTTGCTCTATGTTTGCATTGCAGTCGCTACTACATGTACTTAAAGAGAGCCACCGTACAAGAACCGTCTTCCGTAAAGTTGGTGGCTTTGTCTATGTGATGTCTGTACTTGTGTCTATGGAAGGATGTCTGGCTGAGCCCCCAAAACCTCCATGGGATGTGGGTACGTGACAGTAGAAGATGTTAATAACATAACATGTGTAGTTTATTAAAGTTTTACTACATCCACCCTAAAACTTCTATGGTATATTCTAGCATTCTACAATCTTGGCCTGATTTGCTTCAGTTGCTACAGAATGATAAGAACACTGATAACAGTACAGGAAATCGCAGTGTCAGTCTTAAAAAAATTATATTAACCTCCGTGGTCAACTGGTACATTGGATACGAACACATTTTTGTAAATTGTGGTTGAATTGTCCATGTCTGAACTGTGCTGTCTTTGTATTTAATTAGTCTACTATTAATCGTTATGTCCGCTAAGTGTAACTGGTGTCATTTATTCAGCTGATAGAAGAGAAGTGATCCTCCTTCTGAAGACGGTTTTCAGCACTTTGACAGTGGCTATGAGGTACGAGCCGGCTAATGCCCGAGTGTTTGCCACAGAGGTAAGTCTTCCTTTCCCTGGTTACCACATTGTTGTGATTATAAGTCAGCATATACTATGTCGGTAAATTCCTACGCTGGAAGCTTTTGAATCTGTTATACAATGGGTAGGAGTTATTAGTTTGTAGACAGTTTGTAGTATTTATATTTTACAATCGAAAATAAATAATGCAGTATTAATACCAAATAGAATTATGTTTTATTAATATTATCTCAATGTTCCAAAGGTTTGATGAATTTTCTGGCAAAAAACAAACATTATTAAATGATCAGACTACAAGCGAAAGTGGATTTCATGGATCCAAGATTTAACCAGTTTTTGTCAGGGGCAGTAGTAGTAGTAGTAGTATTTATTTCCAATTTCAATATCAAATAATGTATACGTAATGCAATTTTACAAGTATATTACATATAAAGAAATTGGGGGACCAATGTAGCCGAAGCTGTCTTCCCATTGGCCCCGAACAATCATAGCTAATAATAGTCAGCTCGATAAAACACCGTTTGTGTATTTGCAAGTCTGGTCGTGCGTGTGTGAATCATATAATTACCTAGACATGTGTGCATTGACAACAATAAGGGTTGTTGCATTTTACAGATGCTGAGTAAGTAGCTAAGATGTAACTTTTCAGAGTTTTCTTAATTTTTTATCTTGAATTACAAGTGGAAAGGATACTATTCCAATTGTTCCATATAATGGGAAAATTGACTAATGGCAACTTACTGGATAGTGCAGAGTTACATCGAGGTACATGCATATGACTAGATTGCCTTGTCACGTGATTTTCCTGTACCTCAGAATTTAGATGGAATAGGCCATCGAAGGATATAGGAAGTTTCTTGCTAATAAAGTCGTCCATGAAGACACATATTTGATATTGATACATGTCAGTTTTAAGATTAAGATCTTTTCTGCAAAGACACAGTTTTCTGAAGGATTGATGAATTGGCGTTCCCCCAAATTAGTATACCATATGAGATATATGGTTGTATGAGAGCCAGGTATAGTTTTCAGACTATTTTTTGGTAGGAATTTCTTTACTTGTTTTATGCCATATAAGGCCCGAGAAATCTTATTTTTCACGTAAATCAAATGATATTTCCATGAAAGAGTCTCGTCCAGAAAGACACCAAGAAATTTGGTGGTTTTCTCTTGGAATTGAGAACCAATTTGCTCTAAATGAGTACCACCAACTGAAATGTCCAAGATGTTAAAATCCAAATTTTTTGTACCATCTGAAAACCATATATTTGGTTTTGTTTTTATTTAGCGATAGACCATTTGCACAAAACCATTCAAATAAGTTATTCATTTCTACATTTGCCCTCTGGCATGTTACATGACTAATCCGTGTTGTGGTCTGTCTAAAAAGAATACAGTTAGGACGTGGGACATTCACATCTGCCTCTTCCTCCATTAACTGTCATTGTCAATAGTCGGGTCATCACTGTTGATGTAACCTTAACTTTTGTAAGATATTGCCTATATGGACATGAAATGATTTCTTTATTAACTAGCGTTACTTCTATTTCTAGGTGAGGTATGCAAGTCTGACAGAGGCTGTTAGATTGTTGGGCTGTTTCTCTCCCCACACACAAATACAACCAATCTGTGGTCGGCTAAAAACTTGTGAAGAAACTGTGTTTGCTGAGCTGTTTGTTAATATGCACAAAGAAACAAAGTAAGTCTCTCTCTTTCTCTCTCCCTCTAACTGTCTGTCTGTCTCTCTGTCTGTCTGTGATATGTTGTAATTATATAATTATGTCACACACATACACACGCACACACACACAGTTACATTTGATGTTAACCTATTTATGTGACTTCTGTCTGTTGATAGGCTCACAGCCAATGTTCCCCAGATACTGGTCTCAGCTTGTATGATGTTAAGATACCTCTATGA
Organism: Paralvinella palmiformis; assembly: GCA_025642065.1. NCBI lineage: Eukaryota > Metazoa > Annelida > Polychaeta > Terebellida > Alvinellidae > Paralvinella > Paralvinella palmiformis. The sequence continues at coordinate 193,401 of JAODUP010000759.1, read as the reverse complement.
CATGGCATTAGACAATTTTGACAGGTAAATATTATCCATCTGATGTCTGTAATTAACAATAATTTCAAACTAATGTGGATATATATGTCGAGCCATGATGGCACAATTAGTCAGACTGTAGGACTCCTAACCAAATGGTCACATGTTCGATGCCCTGGAGCTGCAATGCTGTCATGTGATGACTGGTTCACTCAGCCAGAAATGAGAACCTGACAGGACAAGATGGCCGTGTCTGAGTAATGCTTTATGCCTATAATGGCAGCACGCTTTGCATGCTCCCTTGGAAGTTGAGGTGTGTGCTGGATTGAATCAGGGCTGAGCCAGGGATAATAATATTGCAACCACTTTAGAGCAGCTATCTAGCAGGATAGGGCACTATATGTAAATGTTGCTTATTATTATTATATCTGCATGGTCTGATTAAGTTATGGTGTAGAACCTTGGATGGTGTGTTTGGTAGGTACTTATATGGTGCTTACATTGGCATTTACAAGTGTCAGTGCAGCCATCTGTAAATAGTTGTCTCTAGGTTTGATCCCATAGTTCTTAGACCATAATGCTGAGTGAATGAGTGTTTGAGAACTGATCTGAGAGATTTTATGTCAAATTGTTTTGAGCATCTAGCAATCACTTATGAAATAGCACTATACTGTATATACTGGGGTATAAGACGAGGTTTTAATCCTTGAAATAATGCATTTTTTACCTACTCGTGTTATACACGAGTCAGCTGAAAAAAGCTGCCGGGTCTGGTGAGCGATAAGAGGTACAATTTGTTTTATGTTTCAGTTAGATCTACTCCTGTTTCTGCTAAACAGTTCAAATTAATTTGGACAGTTTTGTATTTTAATTTGTTTCATTTGATGTTTTAAAAACTTAAAGCTGTGAGTACCAGCAATAATTAACAACTTCAGCTTGATTAGCTGTCTTCGTAGTTAGTTTTATGTATAAACATTGCTCATGTCTTTGCCTCCATCTCTCCATACTACTCACCTGTGAGTAGTGGGGGGGAGATATTCTCAACCACTCCAACATAGAGGCTGTGCTGAATAAGTGACAGCCTGGGGATTCTCCTGAAATACAAAACAGGCTGTGAAATCAGTTCTATATAGACATATCGCTACTACTACTAGTTCGGCATTCTTGATAATTTCAACATGCCAGGTCAAAAAGAAAATGCCAATTTTCCAAAAATAACATCTTTTGAAAGATTTAAATTCTGCTTCAACTTATACAACTCTTATATATGAGATAGACTTATACACAACTATATATGGTAGTTTGTTTGCTTATGCTGCTATTACTGTTATAACTACTACTATAATTAATACTACTACATTTTCTATTATTAATAATAATAATTATAGTAAAGAATAATAATTGATGATGATAAATATTATAACAATGTTGTTGCTGATGATGATGATGATGATGATGATGCACATGCTTATCTGTATTATGATGATAATAATGATGATATAGTGATAGTGATGATGATGATGATTATGATGATGATTATAATATATAATATATCTGTGAAATAAAATATACAAATACTGAATTTAGATGAAAACAGATTTAATTCAGTGGTGCATCTTGTTAAAAATAGGAATGAGTGAGTGAGTTGTTTGTTTAGTCTTGGTGCAGCTCATCCCTGGCACATAATAATCCAGGAGTGACATCCTAGGGATATATCCTAGAAATCCGGATACCATGACCTAGAGATTGACAGTGTAGAACTTTGACTACAGCATTATTAGAGAGCACCCTTATGGATTTATTTACTAGCTTTGTATAAAGTTGATTTGTTGTCTGTTTCCTTTGTCACATGGCCACATATTTAGAATAATTCCTGACATATTTTCAGGCCAGTACCTCAGCAATCACAGCTGTCGGAGTCAAACTCTCCAAACATGAAGCGTATATCTTCGGTGTTGGAGTCCTCTACTGATAACAAGGAGCCAGTATTACTTGGACAAACCCAGAAAAGAGCCAGTACAGGCAGCATGGTGTTGAACCTGACACCGACACAGTCCGAACCATTGCTGGTACACGCTGGTGCTGTCATCTCGATGTTACATCTAGTACCGGCTGTAAACTTACCTACCTCTCCCCAGGTTAGTAGTCGTCTGGTGGAAATAAACGCTGTGGTGAAGTATTTCGATAGAACAACAAAGAAAACAATACATGTATCATGGCTATGAGAAAGGGGGGGGGGATGAGCTAAGTATTTGAATAAGTATTTGAATAAGCAAACAAACAATTCACTATTTGGTGCATATGAATGAAAATGTGAGCCTATCAGACCCATGAATTGTGAACGATTGTGTAAATGTTCACAAAACAGTCATGAATACTTCTTACACATACTTATTTATGATGAATTACAATATTCTTAGCACATTTTAATAAGCATGTGTTGATTCCATTTATTAGCCTCTTTATCAGTTTAATTATATTAAATATTGGCTTGTTATCACAGTTAATGACTTGCAAATATAATGTTGTAATGGACATTCACTTCATATATATATATATATATATATATATATATATATATATATGTTTTATTTACAAATGACAGCTAGCCCTAGACTTACAGATCCATACATGTGAGGTAATTAGAACACTAGTGAGGACAGAACGTAACCAGCAGGTGATGTGTGAGGCGGGCCTCCCACACGAATTACTTAACCATTGTAGTTTGTCGCTGACAGATGAAGGCCACATCTTACATCCGCCATTACAGTATATGTTCGAGAGGCTGGCTGCCCAGTGTTTGACACCGAAAGATCTCAGGTCAGTGTTGAAGGATAACAGGACCATGTTAACTCTTCCTCATTTGACACAGCTTTAGGTGACACTGTGTGTTATGTATTGACAGTGATAATACATCTTTAAAAAAGCAACCTGTTTAGTTATATTGTTCCGACTTGGTTCATATGGTAACTGGGATGATATTAATGTTCTGGTCATGTGCTCTTTTGACCCAAGATAGCTAATAACCATATTGTTTTTCGTGAGTTTTATTTTGACAAAAGCAATTGCAGACTTGGTAATCAGGGCTTTGATGGTGTTAAACTAATAATTAAATTAGACGGTTCACTTGTGCATATAGTGTGATATATTTTGAGGATGATTCGGCTGCATTCTGTTTTATTTTGTGCAATTTTACATTCAAAACGATGTTTAATTCAGAGATTTCCTGCGCCTTGGATCACCACTCTGTTGTGCTATGGAAGGTGAAGATTACTCCAGTGAACATGTTATAGACGACTGCATAGGTGGTGACTTCAACTACTTGACTGACAAGCCCAATGATCGTAGGCCTCCGAGTGACATCAGTAACAAATTGAAAACAAACGGTGGTGCAGTGCCCCTGACCAGGGTCAAATGTCTCGTTTCTATGACAACGCCAAGAGATGTCCGTCTTCATGGTGCCTCAATTACGCCAGCATTCGTTGAGTTTGACATGACTGCAGAGGGCTTTGGCTGTCTCTATCTTCCAAGTATAGCACCACAGGGACCACCAACGCCATCTGTTGTAGGAACAGGAATGATTGGTGGCTCAGATCCAGCTGTCGTTGGTGGGATTGGCACAGGTTTGTTTGGTTTATCGTATCAACATGAATAATGATGATAGATGCTTTAAAACCATATTTATGGTTTTCATCCAACAAGATATGCTCTAAGGGTTTTAATTGTTGTTAAGGCAAACGATGTGACATTAGTCTACTTCATTGCTTGGTTAATATATCTGTATTGTACAGTTTTAACCAAAATCTTACCACATTCAAATTCTCACTTTGCTAATTAGTAGCTGTCTGCCATATTAAACATCTGGTGTGTATTGGAGAACATCCTATTAACCTAATTTTCAGCTGCACTGCTTCATCTGTATGATGTTTGCTGTTGTGGCTTTAGTATTCAATTAAACCAGTGAAGAATTAGTATTCTGTAAGTTGTTGATCACATAATGTTTTAATGATACTATTTAAGACAATTATCAGCATTTATGTGAAGTAATGAACATCACGGAATAAGTTTGATTGAATCACCATTTAGCTAAGTCTGCTTTGGAATTGTAACATGTAGGCCATCACAACATGTTTTTGGACCATTGCCAATCTTGAGTAATTATGGAAGTGAAAAGGTGCTTCCATAGTACACTATCTATGCCATGGATCTGCATCCCACACCCTGCATCAGTGGGATGCTTCATTTGGTAATCTGTATCCTTATTGAGTCACTTCTTGGTAGGTCTGACCAGTGTCAATGTGATTAATGAATATGATGCAAATTATGAAACATATCTACATTTAGGAAGCAAAATATTGTTCGCTCTTTCGTGAATGTATGGTTTACAGTGATCTCTTTTACAGATTATGTTGGGAAATATTAGTATATTATTACTTGACATACCATTAACTGTTTTAAATATTACACATTACAAGTTTCAGATTCAACTAATTGTTAACTGTTTGTCATGATTTTATCTCAGTAAGCTTGGAGTGGTACAAATATATCGGTCTATCATTTTGTCTGATTACTTTTGTTGCTTCGTATTTTGTCATAAGATCTAAATCAGTTTTGTTCATCATGTCTAACAGAACTTATTAGCAGTTTCACAATAAATTTATTCAGTAGAAAGAAAAAACCTTTGTTGTCACTGGTCTCGATAAGGAATGACCTCTAGACCATCTGTTCTAGGTGTGACCAGTGTGGAGATTAAACAAGCTAATTAACAAACCAACCTATGTTAGCACTGTATGTGGATGTATGTGGAATACAGAATCACATCCGTCATGATCTCTGACAGACATACGCAACGGCTATACATATTACTTAGAATACGGATAAAGTTTATAATTCAGACCGATTTTAGTTGATATTGTTATGTTTTGGTGAAGTAATTTCTGTCATTATCATATCAGGTGTAGGTTAAATCTGATGATGTTTCTTCTTTTTTTAAACCAGGAGAACGTGTATTCCCACCTCAGTCTGGCCTGACGTTTGCCTCGTGGATTTGTATTGATAAGTTTTCTTGTCCGTCTGTTGATCCACATCCTGTACGCCTTCTGACCATTGTCCGCAACATACAAGGACGTGAGGAGAACATCATCTGCCTGAATGTCTTCCTTGCTCCACGAGATCGTGCACTGTTTGTCTCAACACAAGAGACACTCATGCCAACATCAGGTAAATAATGTACATATTGCAGGGTAAATGATATATGTACTGCATATACATGTAAATATGCATGCTTGTCTCCATGTATGCACACACACACACACACACACACACTCGAAAGGCAGCACATTTTATTGAGGTTAACTATTCTTGTGATTTAGAACATTTGTGTTAACTAAGCTTTTCATATTTATCCAGGAAAACATGGATTCTTGCAAATGTAATGCTATAAAATGTACTTAGATTTTGGGTATGCATCTTTATGTACTGGCCAAGCTGAAGATAGGCCAAGTTGAAGGCTTTGTTTGATGATGTTATACATTTACATTGTCACTCTAGGAGACAGTCACCATGAGCCAGCTCAGTCAGATACAACAGTTAGGTTCTGGTGTCCAGAGCTGACTCAAGAAGGACAGTGGCGACACTTGGTGCTCATATTCCACAAGGCTGGCATCATGAAGAACAGCAGTGTCAGTTTGTTTATAGATGGAATACACATTGAAACACAGAAGGTGGGCTGCTGTTAAATCTTATTATATGTGTGGGTCCTTAAATCTTTCCTAATAAAACCTTCCTAAAAGCTGTTATATATTTAATCGTGCACTTAAATATGAAGAGATCATGTTCGCATCTGCACACTTGAGGATTTAGATCTGGAAAAATTGAATCCATTTTTAATCCATCTCTGATGGAGTTATTGTATATTATAAAATCACCCATTTGATCATTACTTACCTGTGGAGAATAATGACAAAACTGATTTATGAAAGGTTTGCAGATAATACAGTAAACCGTGTCTTCATGACCACCTGCTTTAAGAAAGCACCCGTTTTAGAATATTAGTAAAATTGTCTGTCCCCAGTGATAAGGCCAGGAACCTATCTTGAAATAGTTCTGTCATTACGGAGTACTTCAAGTGATTTTGGTATATATTCTTATACTGTGTAGTTTCTAAAATATCCACTAGTTGTGGATGAGGCAGTTTGGGTGCATATGTAATACTAATCTGAATAAGCTCAAGTAAACCTTTTAATTATTTGAATATTTACTAGTATTATAGACTGCACATGGCAATGTTTATGTGCTTCAAGAAATAAGCAATGTTTTTTTAAGAGGAACATAATGTGGATACAGTAAAAATCAATGCTGTGGTGTATCAGTAATTCTGCATTATTTATTCTTTCATTATTGAAACAAGGGCAGTGTGCATATGTTAGATAATGTGCCACTCTTTGGAAACTCCTCTGCTGTTCATTACTTATCACGGTCTCCTATGCATTTATTCTTCTTCTGTTTTCTAGTTACATTACATTTCTCCTAACTTGGGTGGTACTGGGACAGCCAGTCCTAATGCAGCGACTACTGTCTTTGCGTACCTCAGTACTCCACCACAGCTACGGAGACGTTCGCGGCTGCTCTGGCGACAAGGACCATGTAACTTGTTTGAGGACATCATCTCAACAGCAACTGTACAGATTTTATATCAACTTGGGCCGAATTATATTGGCAGCTTCCAGGCTCCTATATTAGGTAATCCATCACAATGTATGATTGTTTTGTTAAAGCTAGTTGAACATAGTTGGGTGTCAAAAGGTGTATACTGATGTTAACTTGTCTCTAACTTCTAAGAAAATATTTGCATTGAAAGTAAATTTGCAAATCCAAAATGGTAATATGTACCACCTCTCTGGCCTCATGGGTAGAGCATGGGACTATATTTTCTATGACAATAATATTAATACTGTATATTTAATAGAGCACCCTTATCAGCAGGAGCCATTCAAAGGCGCTGTACAAATAATATGTAATATAATAATACCCCAAATAATATGTCTGTAAGAACCCTGTAATGATTTAAAAGATAATGATTATGGTCATACTGTCTGGCACTATAATAGGAGGAGGTTTTCATCGAACCAGGCAACTGGCAAGATTCTCAGTACCGAATATGCCATCTGTATTAAATTCTAAATTTATTTAGAATTAGTCCAATGGTGAAGCTGTAAATTATAGACCATATTTGAGGTAGCCAGCCACGTAAAATAATTGTCATTTTGGCCATTATTATTATAACATATATTACCCTATTATAATGTATATTGGTAAGATATATGGCGCTTCATTTCAGATTCAAGTGATTCACCATCTGTGATAATTGCTGAGGATAAGATCATCTTTGGCGTCCATGCCCATGCCATGTCCCTGATGACAGTTGCCAGGATACGTAAGGTGTACAATAAGACAGATGCCAAAACAATTGCCAAACAGCTTGGCATGTCAGCACATGAGAATGCCACGCCCATCAGGATATTACACAACTCAGCAGCACATCTCAGTGGTTCTGCTCGCAGCTTTGGCTCCATCCTCATGGGCTATCTAGGTCAGTTTATTACTGGTTGTTGGTTTTGTGTCAATTTCTCACCAATAGAAACAGAATTAACTCGTTTCTCACATTCCTGTATAACCTTTTAGGTGTTAGGACATTTTGTCCAAAACCTGTTGCCAGGATGATCATGAATGTTGGTGGCACATCAGCTCTGTTGGGATTGATTGCCATGGCAACTGATGTTGAGGGGTTATATGCCGCAGTCAAGGCGCTGGTTTGTGTCGTCCGTAGCAACAAGGAGGCATCAAGGGAAATGGACAGGACAAAGGGCTACCAGGTAACACATTAATACCTAAGATGTTATGAACACTGGATGCCCCCCCCCAACACACACACAGTGTATTGTTATCTTCACCTAACAACCAATCACCAATTCTCTCGGCTCCTTGTTAGTTTTGATATCATGTTAATGCTGTGGCTTAATTTATTATCTTGATTCTATAATTAATGCACTAAGGTTTTGAGTAATCCTGGTTGTTAGTTTTGATGTTAGCCATACATTGCTGGAACTCTATGGAAAGTTAGTTGTCCTTGAGAAAAGCTGGTTCTATGGAATATCTGTCCAAGTAAGCTGCCATTTGTTATCAGATTTGCATTCTGTGAACTATCTTCTGAATATCAAAGATAACTGGGTTATGCAGTTTAATTAGTGTTATTAGGGATGGTAATGGCTTAAAATTAAATGTACCTAATTGGCATGAGCTGGCTGGGGCTTTGTGATTTAATTCAAATGCTTGAGAAATAAGATTAAACAATGACATACTGAATTTAAAAAAAAACTATATTATTCTTTGGTGTATCTAACATAAAGAATAACATTTTGGGAAGCTGTCTATGACATCCAATTGACTTGACAAAACTGGTCGTAATGCAAAAGAAAATTATTAGAGTCAAAGTGGCATTGCCTATTGTACTCACCACAGAACCAATTTTTCACTTGCATGTATTAAAACTGACTGTTATATATAATGCAGGTTTCAAAATATGTCCTAAACTTCCTACACAATTTCCTACCCTCTCCACTGCATCTAGAACTGTGCAAGAATATAGTACCCATCACTGTAGAGCAATGAAACGGCAAACGCCTCCAACCTAGACCGTTGTAACATCACAATGCTTTACCAAAATTGGAGCACCAATATGTAATCTACAGAACTCTATACAAATACTGCTCATCTCTTCTAGATTCTGACTGGCCATGATTCAGGAGTACAGCGACTGATTATAATATTATGTTTCCAACTCTGTTCTCCCATGGGTGGGACTGGCTGAGGCATGTGGGTGGGTTGGGTGGGTGTGGTGTTTCAGTGTAGCCACATATAACCAAATGTCCGAGATGTTTTGTTCTATCTAATTATATGTGCATTATTATCTTTAGAGAAGTTAAACAATAAAATAGTATTTTGAGGTTACAGTCTATGCAACTCTATTTCATGGCTTGGGACTGTATAATACTGACTATGATGTAAGTTCTACATAAATAATTTCATTCATATGTCCTTGTATACAGTTCCAAAATAGAATTGATTGATTGATTGATCGATTGAGAATGGGATATTTCTTCAGCCTATATTATACATGCATATCCTGGAAAAGATAGAAGAATGTCCTAGCAAAGTCCTAAAATTGAACCTTATTGTGGTAAATGTTTATAATTTGTTTCAGACATTGGCCATTCTGTTCAAGAAAAAACATAATTTACTCAACAGTCACATCCTACATCTGACATTCTCATTGGTTGGAACTCTGGATAGTCGACGCGAGACAACGATCATTCCAAATAAGACAGCATTTGAGGATCTGGTCTGTGACCTTGAGGTGAGTAATTTCAGTGGGATATCCCAGAATGGGAATATTTGGTACAAATTCCCCCCCCCCAAAACAAAATTCTTTCAGTAGCAAGCATTGTCATCTTGGTCTCATTGCACACAAGAATACTGTGTGATCTTACCTCTTATTGTGTGTTTTAATCACTAATGTTTTATATGGTATTAAATTATATACTTAGATGCTACCTACTTCTTTCTACAGTGATTTATCAATCTGGTAGTATAGTGGTTTATGTTCTATATATATATTAATATGTGGGATTTAATATATAAAAAATAAAAATATTAAACTAGTATTTCAGTATAAGGATTTTAAATTATTCAGTAGATGAACTTAAGTAGATGAGCTATGCATAGTTAAAATCATGGCAATCAGGACCGTCTTGAAATCAAACTATAATGTTCATACCGAACCCTTATTTAAGAAGCTACAGATTCTCTAGCTAAAGGACATATGTACTTTTCAACTTTCAAAAATAATGTATTCATTCATTCATATCTCTTTACCAGATCCCCTAATGACGATGTTCACTGTAAATAGACATATTCATTCACACGAAACAAGATGCCTCCACCAGCCACACATTCAGTACAGCATTTTTATCAAAGACATTTATTTACCTAGCACCTGAAATATGGTACAAACTGCCAGAAACAATAAGACAGTTGAGGTCGCAGCATAGCTTTAATAGATCTGTAAAGAAATTTCTTAGGAACTCAAATTAACAAAGTCATTTATAAATTACATATATTGTATAATATATTCTACAATATTACATTATATTATGTTATGCTATCGCCATAATCAGCGTCTTTGGACAGTGGACATAGACGGTTATATATGTAACTTTTAGGCCACTGCGCCTCCTTGTATAATCAATTATGTTCTACATGTTTGGTCTTTATTTTGGAGGTTACAGCTTTTTACTTGTCTGTTGTCATGATGGTATATGCTTGTAAATAATATTATGTGATAAACAATGTAATAATGCTACTGTATATATCATCGAATAAAATTACTTACTACTACTCATGAAATACTTTAAAATAATTATATATGATATATTTCTGTGTATATTTATTCGAATATTTCATTGAGAAGAACTGAATCAATTAAACGGAAAAACATGTGAATTGTATACATTATATTCAGATTGGAAAGAAAGAGTCAACAATGTTAGTTAGATAATAATATGAAGAGGTTTGTTTAATGTAACATTTGAAACAAATATTTCAGTTAAATCTATAATAAGTAAAGAAAACAAGTTCCACGTACTTAATATTTAATCATTGCTCTCCTTTCAGGTGTGGAGAGAAGCACCAGGTGACCTTCAGAGATCATTATATGAGCATTTCTATGAGTTACTCACAGAATCCAGGTAGAAATAATAAATTAGATGTTAGATATAAATGTGCTTAGAACTATATATTGGTACCATCATACATTCAAATCCTTATCTGAGTTTTCATCTACAATATATATATATATATATATATATATATATATATCGATATTTTTGTTTTCTAGTGATCAGAAGAACATCTTAAGGTTGATGCAGGATATGGGTTTGGTTAACAAGCTGCTGCACATCATACGAGATTCACTGCTAACTCGCCTAACCGTACACACAATTTTGAGTGTGGTATCTGTGTTACTATCAGGGACTTCACATACACCATCACTGCTTCGGTATGTAGTCTGAGATGTTTTTCCTGTTATATGTTTCATAGGTGCTATATAGCTTTATTGACTTGTCATCTAATTTCTTTAACAGATTTGGCCAATTCATGGTATCACTGCTGTCTTCCACCAACGAAAAGCTGCTTGTCATTGATGTGACTCCAGAGTTTATTGGTGGCAAAAGACCAACTCCGACAGAGGGCGACATGTTCGACACGAGCGGCTCACCTATTATGTACAATATCAAACTGAGGAATCTTTGTCTGGAGATGCTGCTTCGCCTTCTCACCATGCCACCAACATCAAACGGCATTAATATCATGTAAGTTAGTTGGCTAACAGGTTACTCTGTGCTTTCGTCCCTCGGCTTTGGCTTCATTCACGATGCTCCAGATCTCTTTCGCATCAAATTGTTTTCGTTGAATGTGTGCCCTCCTTAATCATGACATTCAATGTTGGAATAGATTCCACTGTTCCCAGTATTTCCCTTAAAAGACGTCCATTGGGTAAATGCCCTTGGGGAGATTAGCGCTGGGTCAAATATTTACAGGGTGGCTGAACTTTCTTTTTCTACTATTTCTGCATCAACTGTTGATGTTACCATTGTTTTTGGTGTTTAAAACATAGCATGTGTATAAATTAGTTTCAGGACTAAATGTTATAATTGTTTTGTTTTTAGATTCAGTGAGGAGTTACAGAAGACTCTTGGCTTTGATTGGATAATGCTTTTCATGAGCTCCGGTGTCCACCTGACAACAGTGATCATCGCAACTCGGCTGCTTCTCTTGATGTTGCGCCATCCGAGCAGTCTGCAGAAATTCAGGGAGGGCGTATCGGGAGGTAGCTGGCTCGCTGACACGGAATGTGTTCTGAAAAACAGGATTGGTGTTCTCCTAGGTAATTTGGTGTTCTCCTATGTAATGGCGATGAGATGGGTTATAGCATTATTCCCAATATAGATGGATTAACCGATAGAAATACACCTTTCAGAAATGAAAGTATACATAAAGGTAATAATATTCCTGCACCACGAAACTCGCCTGATCTGTTTGTTGACATTTGTGATAATGCTCCCCCCCCCCTATTTTCAGGTATTGATATTTTATATTGGTGCATAATGATGGGATAAATTGGGCCTTCAGGTATACACTGAGATTTAAAATGAGTTCTAGTTATATATATTGTTAATTATTCTACCAGTTTGGCCATAGAGAGACACCCTATATCCTCCTTTCAAAAAGAAACATCTGTGGTGCCACAAATCTTAGTCACTCTAGTATATATAATTTTGACTTTTCAAACATATGTGGTATTCTGTATGTGTTTGAACCCCCATTTAAATCTGCATTGTTATCAAATGACTTTGTTGTTTCATTTAAAAAAAAAAAAAAAATTAATTAAAAATAAATATGACAAAACTTCTATTGTGCCAATATCCTCGAAATGAATTGAGTTCAGTGGCACACTTTGTACAAGGATTAGGCAAACTCATAGTCCGGGTACAATGTTTGATTATGTAAACCAAATCAAACATGATTGCTCATCTGAATGAGATGCAGTAAATTTGCCTGCACGCTAGATATCAATGAAGTCATCACATAAAGCTTATTTATAACCATCACCGACTTGGCCTATAGCTGGAGCATATTAATTTATACTAACTTTCCTCTTTTAGGTTTTAATGTGGGTTCCGGCAGTCAGAAGAACCAGAATCATGAGATCAATCTGGATATCTGCCACATACCTGGATTCTGTTGGCTACAGTGGCTCATGCCACAACATGCCGATGTTCCACAGCTCTATCTCCTTATGATGTCATTACTGTTAGGACAGCAGTTAAAACAGCTGCCGAGAGATGTGGCTGTGAGTTACATGATTGTTGTTATTGTCAAAGTCTATTACACTTCAGTTCACTTCATTAGGTTATAGATTAATATCAGGCTGGATGATATCAAATATTGTTGATTAACGTATATATTTGTGTATAAGTCGATCTCGTATTCCAAATGGGGTCAGTATATTGGTCAGTATCATGGGAAACTGTCTAACTTGAATGTGAAACGAGACAGAATCTAAAACTTTTAAAAGATGTTATTTTCAGAAAAATGGAGTTTTCTTTTTGACTTGACATGTTGAAATTATCAAGACTGTCGAACTAGTGGTAGAGATATGTGTATGTAGTAGGACTGATTTCACAGCCAAAGATATTTATACATAAAACTAACTCTGAAACTATGAAGACAGCTACTCAAGCTGAAATTGTTAATTATTGCTGGTACTCACAGCTTTTTGTTTTTAAAACATTGAATGAAACAAATTAGAATACAAAACTTACGCTGATAATTGTGAATTAAATTTAACTGTTTAGTAGAAACACAATTGGATCTAACTGAAACATAAAACAAATTGTACCTATTATCACACATCAGATCCACCAGCTTTTTCCAGCTGACTCGTGTATAAGACAAGGATTAAAACCTTGTCTTATACACAAGTATATATGGTACTGTGATTAGCTGAAAGTTGATGATGACACTACCTTCAATGTGTTCTTAAGCAAAGAGTGGTCAAATTGTGAAGTTGTCAAATTGCTGTTTTGAGCACTGTCATATATTGTTTATTGCATTTTTGGTGCATCTATAATGGAATGTTCTCACAAATTATTTCCATGTGTAAGTACTAGCAAGCTCTGCTTTGGGATTATTCTTGATTGTTGGACAAAGGAATGTGGGTTTATCACTGAATTATTCATTTCTGGGTTTGTATGTTAAGATGCTGGTTTTCTGATGTTGTGTACAATGTGAAATATTTCTGGTATCAGCTGATAGACAATAGAATTAATCATCTCATTTTAGTTTTTGAAACTCACTTGTTTGAATTAGTTCCTCTACAAAATCATTTTCTTTGATAATTCCATCCAGAATTATAATGAATTGTGTTTTCCGTTTGAGCAGCTTACATCATTTTGCCTAGTATATAAATGTTTCTAATTAGAGGTAAAGCTAATACTGTGTAGTTAGAATATAGCTTTCTCATAAGGTTATGCATTTTGTTGCCTAACTAGTCTGAAGGATTATAATTTACCGAAACAATCAGGCAGTATCATTAACTGTGCTGTTTGTTGCTGTCATTTATTTTACGTATATGATATTAATGATGAGAATACAAAGATTTGGTCTAGAATCTGAGGGAGTATGTCCCAAGATCCCCATATTCTAGTCTGTTACCGTATTACCTGAGCTGTCATGCTTTGATATGACATTTTATATACTACTAGTAATTTGCATGCTATTTCATAACAAATAGGGATTCCTTCTTATAACTATGCTCTGCTTCTCATTACAGTTTGACCTTGACACTGTTTGGACTGTGATATTTGGTTCTCCAATATCCCAGCCTGTGTCTGGTAAAGCCAAGAACCAGAAGGTGGAGCTATGTGGAGAAGCAGCTTGTGTTCTGCTAGCCATGGTCAGGACTCTACTCAATCAGGTGTGTGTGTGTGTGTGTGTGTATGTGTGTAAATTTGTTATGTTGTGGCATCTTTCTGCATTATGAAAAATCCCCCCCCAAAAAAAAAACAACAACAACAACACGGTTGTGTTTAATATCTATGGAAATTATTGTATGAAAAATCCCATATAATTTCCTCTTGAAGAGTGAAAGCATGCCCAATTATATAAATATCGGTGCTAACTTTCTAAATCTGCTTTTCTTTAAAAATGAATTGCAGATGCATATATTTGTTTGTGGTATATATAATAATAACCATTATTCAACAGCCAATTTTTTAGATAATTCTAATTTTACTGTAGACCATTAGAAACATTATGAATAAGACACTGGTAAAGAGGCAGCTGCTGTTAGATTGCTAAACTGAAATAGTACTGATATTAATCTCCATATCATATTAAATATTTTCTTCTGTCTAAAACTATGTTAAAAATTATTTCTATTTAATTAATATTTGTTTTATTGTAATATTAGTAATTGGTCAACTATCCTTTCACTTGTTATAAGCTATAGTGTAAAAATGTGTTGGCTTTCAATTTCAGTTATAAAAGCATTACATAGCGGAAACTGATCACATCAACCACTGATATTGAAAATTTTACAAAATAGTGTCCTTTTGTGGGGTTCAGTGTACAAACAGTAAAAATAGCACATTCAGTATATGTACTTGTCAATTTTGTTAGGTTTCATTCATAATTATTAAAAGCACATTCCAGATCCAACTTCATACAGAGTATTTTCAGAAATGCTGACTTAAAAGAACCATAAATGAGTCTTGATTCTTACAATATGTAGTGTATATTTTGGATATGCTTCAGTAAATGTCTTCAATTATTGAAAGTTCCTTAATGCTGACCTTTCTCTGTTGCTTCTGTATTTTCAGCCTTGGGAAGATGAGCCAGAGACATCATACATACGCGAGTATCCCATCACACCTATACAGTTCATACTCTATCTCTATCACAATCAGCCCGACTTTGTTCCAATTTGTATGACTAGCGACTTCCTTACTGCACTTTCTGCTACACTCTTTCCTCATCGATGCTCATCTGAAGTGAACTCTGAAGTAGTAACACCTCAAGATGACTTCAAGGTATTATTGATCAACTTGAGCTGTCTTCGATTGACCATTATATGGGGAAAACTTCCTTATGTTGTGATGTTCTTTATAGTCCAGTTTGGTAATTGTACTCAGTTCCAGAAAAATTGGTTGCCCAGATGTCAATGGCAAGTATATTTTCATACCGGGCTAGTCCTGATCACTGATCACTTGCCAATTTGACCAAGTGCCTTTTTGAGATGAAATTATTTCACCAAATACTGTTTATTTCCAAACAAAATTGCTTCGAAAGCAATTTCGGTTTAGATTTGTTTTCTCCCAGTAAACACTTTGTGTATGTGTGTGCATGTCTGATGAGCAAGCCAATGAAACAAAATATCTATAAGCCATTATGTGAACTTGGCTGTGAGTGGCTAATCCCATGCAATGTCAGAAATCAGCATGATTGGTCACGTGAGAAGACACATCGCCTATTTTAATCTTGAAGTTGCCAATTAAAAACTGTATTAATTGCACTTGACTTGGCTACTTGCCATGGCAATTTGAAGGTTTAGTTAAATGGGACCTAAAATGTACCTTAGTTATTATTACAAATTGCAGTGTAAGCTACTGACCATTAGTCAGGGTAACTCAGCATAGGGCTTCACTGATAAAAGCTTCATCAATCGCTAAGGATCCAAAACACAATTTTGATGACAAAACTGTGATTGAAAAGAAAGAAAATGTGTATGCATAGGCAGGTGACATACAGGAGATTTAAAAAACTGTTGGGCCAGGATTCAAACCCTTGTCTTTCACACATCATTATCATAATCAATTAATCCCACACTCAAGCCAACCCAGCCATCGATATACCAAATTATATTTTGTGTTATTGGCCGCTACTTATTTACCTGGAGATAGATAAGTGAAACATGACAATATTTACCCGTGGAGTGAGTAAGTGATTAGTTTAGCCACGACACTGATCACGCCTGGCACATATGGCCACGGAGAAACTCATCAGGAAAACGTCCCCAGAAAAGAGGTTTGATCCAGATTTGAAAACTAACCTGAAGGTTTGAAGCTGAACAGAATTTTTGTTGCATCTAATTTGTTCACCTTTTCAAATTCCTATAATACTATTTTATGGCTGTGAGCTATATATGAGGAAAGTCTGTGTAAATAGATTCACACAAGTTCCTACCCTAATTGGCTAAACGTCCTAAATCTGTCAAAGAGAAACAATGAGATGTTTGAGATTGGATGATTTACATAATTCACTGAAAGTGACAAAAACACATGCATTCAATCAGTTTTATTTTCAAAGATCTTGAAATAGGTGTTTCTGTGTGTAAGTGGTTTTGATGATCTGTTTTGGTAAGTGAATCATAATGGTCATCATTTGAGGTGATGGTTGTGTCCTCTGTAAAAGTAGCTTATTTTGCATGGGAATTGCAAATGAAAATTGGCTTTATTTTTGTATTCAGCTTATGCATTTGTGATAAAATTTGATTCTATTATGATTATATATGGAAATCTTATTATAAACTCCAAACTTTTACAAAAACAGGTGAACGTTTAGTGTTAAGTACAGTCTGGTTCCATTTTAACATAATCCAGAATACCATGTAGGTGGCTATAATGTAGGAGTGCTTGGCTCCTAGTTATTTGAATTGGAGATATTAAATATTTTGTGATTTTGCACAGTAAATCAGCTGAAAATATTTCCATATCATTTACAAAAATTAAATAAAGTTTTAACACTTTGTAATTGTTTGAACCCAAAACATTACCAATGGTCACCTGTAGATCAAGTTGTTGATTAAAGCTAGACAAATAAATAATTAATTGAAGCTTAACTGATTATTAAAACAAACACATGTTTGTGTGCCATTGATAATGCAATCATCACTGTCCATTGCAGGTGATTTCCCTGTTAGATATTTCTGATTACTCGTGTCTCAGATCTCACCTGTTTTTTTTTTTAATTAATTACATGTAGAGATAATAATTCTGAATAAAAACTGTTTGTTTCCATACTGAATGCACAATGCAGTGATAGATCTCACCCACCCACTCCTTCACCATTAATGCCCACATACCATTGCTATTTGCTATCCACTTATAATGAAGTTCATGCCTATGAATCCCAGACACTGCATTTAAAGGGATAGTCCACCTTCATTTCAGATTTTAAGTACTAATACTGCTTTACTCACAAATATCACAAATAATGTCAAAACGTGTAAACAATCACCCACATATTAAATAAATAATCCACTTCAAAGTGCTGATTAATCAACTTTTAATGGCCTGTGGGCGCCACCATTTTGAAGCTAGAGAGAGACCGGAAGCTCATGAATGCTGATGTCACTTCAGCATATCTGGTTGACCTGAAGTCTGTAGAGCCTGTACAAAAGTGTGAGCAAAGAGTTATTCCAGAACTAAACAGCATTATGTTGTTAAAATTACAACCATATCGGTTTAAGCCAGAAGGAACCTTACAAGAGGAAGATGATTCAAAATGGCTCAGAAATTAACATTCAAGAGAAACTCTAATCCGCGTCAGTATAGAGATCGCCGATGTGATGTCAGAGCATTTCAGTTTTCTCCTTCCCGCCTTCAAATCTGGGTTCAAGTGCAGCCTTAATGGCGGCCCTCCGGTGATTTGGATTATTTCCGGATATCTATGATATCAGGTATAATTCGTGATTATTATTGTGGAATTGTTTATAACTCTGTTCTAAGTATTACATATTTAAAAATATTTTCTGAGGGTGGACTGTCCCTTTAAACAAAGGCGCACTGTTATTATCATCCATTATTTTGATTGATCATTTCCAGGCGAACTCGATGTGAAATTACTTCCTTTTCAATTTCAAACCGAACAACATTTCATCAAAACCTTAATACACACAGTTTAATTTTTGTTATTATACAAATATGGCAAATCCAACAATCACATGTAATAATGAATATACTAATAATACTGCCTTGTTGAGTACTCTATTTACCGCATAAGTGAAGTATAATAGTAACGTGAACTTATTTATATGAATATCGTCAATGTACATAAAAATATTGTCAAGCCAACTATATATTGTATTACCCGTGAATATTGAAATTATGATTATAATACTTGACATCATTTTGATCTGTAAATGCAGAAAAGGAATACAAGCAAAAATATAACATGTTTTATTCACCAGAGATTTAAACTTTGGATAGATTTACCCCAGAATTGAGAATTAGCAATAATTCCATGAAATCATTTATAACTCAACTTTAGAAGCACCTTATTGGTTGATATTAGTTTGACAAATGATGATGTCATAAATTTTCATCCGGTATAATCACAACACATTCCAGTAACTATGGCATCTCATTGTTTTTCTAAACTGTCATTTAAAATATTGTGTAATAAGTATAATAATTTTTAAGCACACACACACACACAAGACTATGGATTCTAAGTTATAGGGAAAAGGGTCTCGCCATTGAAACAATTAAAATTATTGATCCAGAACTCAAACTTTGCTCGTGTAAATTTATAAGTTTTTTGGTGTAAATTATGTATAAATGTAAATATTTTAATAAATATCGATTGATATTTTGACAAAAGAATCTTTTATTAGATGTAGATCTAGAAGATGGTGATAGTCTAATGATTGATTATATAACCGAACTGCTTATTTATAATAAACACTGAGTAAATGTTTTGCAACAATATTTCAAATAATATATCTAGCAATTGTTAACATCTAGTTTATTTTCTATATCACTAAAAAGTGGATAGTTGGTCATGTTAATCATCGCCAGTCTGTTTTGACATCTTCTGGCATTCTAAAATATCTCCTGTATTTTGATATCTTATTAACATTTAATAACTAAATAAAATAAAACTGATCAATAATTACAACTTTAAACCAGCAAAACAATTTACCATATATTTTAATTTTCAACGTGGATATAACATTCACATTACTAATAAGTACAACAGAACTGAACAAAATAAAATTCAGTAATGGTTAACAAAATGTCTACTGAATCTTTAGACCATGAATCACACATTTTCCATTTTATTTTCGCAGCCAATTGTTGGATCAGAACCCATGGTGTATGTGAAGAGCGAAAGCAGAACACCACCGAATGGTAAGCTGATTTGTTGTATTGGTGAAAGAATTGTGTGCAATATGTGGCAATATAAATAAGTTTTATTTCATAATATAATTACACAGTATGTTGTTATTGTTAGCAATTAATCAACAAGACAATTCTATGTATACATATCTACAAGGTAGGAAAACCATTCTTTTCCAAACTTTCTTTCTTATCTACATGTTAAAACCTCACTCGATCATCAACAGATCAACCCCGACATCTGTAAGTTACAGGAGACTAAAGCTACCTTAAAAGACCTACTACGTTTCACTTTAATGGCCACCTAGTGCTCATCTCTCGACAGAGGTTACACTATATAACAATACCGGAACTTGACCATCGTTTAAAGACCACCTGCAGTGGTTCCAGTGAACATCTATTTAGAAAAGTTGATACTAATGGCAGTCTTTTCATTAGGTTACAGTAAAATGTATATAAAACAAATACAGTAATATTAAAGGCACCAAAAATTGCGAGCTATATTCCTAACATATACTGCTATTGGAACTAATGCTATTTATCAATGTCGAATAAGAATCACTTATCAGACAACTGTTGTTATTACTAACATCACAATTATTATCGTGGTCTGCAGATTGTCCGTTCATTTCACATTCAGCAGGTGGAGCTACCAGTATCTGGTCGTCTTTTGTTGTGGATACTTTGGGAGTTTCATCCCGATTGCCCATACAGTTGGAAATTGTTAAGGATTTCTCCATGTCGTCTGGATCATCTATTTGCAGTTTTTTATCTGCTTTATTTCCCTTGATGCTACACTGTTCCGATTTGGGTATGACCACCTCAAGACCAATGGAATCGGATGGACAGAGACCAGTATTGTTCGCTTCACTTTTTACTGGAGATGATTCTTCATTCCTGTGAACTTCCACTGTGTGCTGGAAGGAATCTGTTGGTTTTGGGAATGCAGCCTTCTCCTTAGGACCATCAGCAGTGATACTAATGTTGATATAAGACTGCAGCATCTCACATGTGCTGTTGCCCTGCCATTGGTTGATCTCACTGTTGCTGGTTTTGAGATGTCGCTGTTCTGGAATGCGGGCAGATATCATTTCTGTTGTCATCATCCACATCTGTATCAGTTTTTTGGTTGCAAGGACTACTTGATGATTCAGAACCACCGATTTTCTGCACTTCTTGTGCAGTTAATAGTAATACAGAGTTCTGGTCCACTAACCTTTCGCCGTTTAGATGTTTCTTTTTAGGTGCACATTCATTAGCAGAATCGTCACTTTCTCTGTCCGCGTTCATCTCATCAGCTTTATTCTTGCATGGTGTTGAGATGACAATGCTGAATATATCTACATCGCTTGATGGCTGTATCGGTGGTGTGACATCCTCACCATCTGTATCACTGTTGTTAAAGGATTGGTTCTCGGTGATTAGCATGCTGTGTCTCTCCCCCAACTGTAGACTGCTAACAAATGAATCATAATCAAGACCCTCATCATACACTGTTGTCATCTCTGGGAACGAAATACCACTCTGCGATTTCGGATCCGTTTCCTGGATAACAGGTGATGCAGTGGAATTTCCGGAAGTCACTGTTTCCATTTCAATTTTTGACCCAGCATCCTTTGAATCAGCAGAATGATTAGCCATGTCCTCAGTGTCCATTGGGATAAGAGAAGGTAGCTTGCACAGTGTATCAGATTCAAGCGCCTGGCACCTGTCTGCATTCGAATGGGCATTGCTGTCTAAATCATGATCATCATGTTGGCTCTGAGCATCAGTTTGGTGTATTTCAATCACTGCTAGTGCATTATTTGATTCAGGAGTCATTGGTAACAAACTGCCATCAGATGAATTGATTATGCCATCACTGGTTTGCCTCATGTGAGAACTAATAATGTCTTGGATCATCTCTGTTAAATCGGACAGTGATGAGAATTGTGGCTCTTCTATATCCGCGTGTTCGTTATCTCTGCATCTCTCTATGTCGGCAGTTGGCTGCTCCTGGATTATGTCTTTTGTCAGCAGATGTAAGTTGTCCGATTGGTTAAGGACTCCTGTGCCATTCTCATATTGGTTATTATTGTCCTCTCTGCACGAACCTTTTAATTCATTAATTGTCCTAACTTCAGCCAGAATCACTTCAGACGTCCTAGCATCCGTACCTTTGGCCTACAATATTTACAAACTAATATGTCATATTTGTCGTCCAATTTGTTATGATTTATGACTATAGCATTATTTTTGGCATTGCGATAATGCCTAAGACTAAGTGTGTTGATTTTGTTACCGTTTTGGCTGTAGCTTTCAAATATACAGAGGAACAAAAAAAAGCTTACTTACCTCCACCGTATGACAATTGTTACCCGACTCGCCGGCCGGTAGATCTACTGCCTGTTTGTTGTTCAGGCCATAACTGGATGGACAGCAACGGCGACAGAGCATACCTCGGAACTTGACCAGTAACAGTATGACGATCACGATTAAGGCAACGCCGGACAACAGACCAAATGCTATGATGATCGCCGTTGCTATGGTCATATCGTTTGCCGAGGCAGATGTCTCCATCTTGTCCGTCGTGTCCATTGCTCGCTTTTTTCGCGGTCGCATGTGGCGAATTTAACACAGACGAGCACACACCTGATGCGGCTAGGGTTTAATCATGATATTGCAGTCGCTAAAACCGGGATAGTAACCGGTGCACTTTCTCCCCAATGTCCAAGGCTGAGCAGCGTAGCTAGCTAGTACCGTCACCATCCATCCTTTCACGGGTTATTGTTGTTCTTGTCCTCCTGTAAACTGTTTTACTTACTTCCCCCCGCGCGCGCGAAAGGCTCTCGTTGCCCCTTGGGTTAGGCTGGTATAGGTTCCTAACTCCTAAGCAAACAGGGCGCCGTCAGAAGCATTTAACAACCAGGTCCGTCAATTAATCCCCGGCAGAATGTTTCGTTTACGCATTCGGCGTTAATTGTCCACGGATTAACGGCATTCCAAGATCACAAAGAAGAAGATATGCCTACTCGCCGCCGAGTGTTATTTCGCCGATTGCCGCCGGAGCCGTGTGCAGTCGTGCAGCATCAGTGGGAATATGAAGACGTATACTACTATCGCTTCGGCAGCGGAATGAGCGCTACCTGGTCCTGAGCCACCTTTAAACGCACAGACCAACGCACGAGTTCTGAACCGTGACAGCCGTAACGTGGAGAGCTGGTGGGGCCTGGGCAGGGAACGACATAAACAGGGTAGTGTGGTCTGGCTTTGATGGCACTGTCTCGGGGTTTGATTACTAGCAAGCTTCTTGCAGTACTGGCATAGGTAACTTAATGTAAAGAAAGCTGAACATGTGACATCAAACGAATATTTTATATATATATATATTGTTCAAATTGAGCTGTAGTGCATTACGAGCTCATGTTATTAACAACTTAGTTGACAGTTTGTTCTCAGGGCTAAGTTGAGTTCTACTCCTGTTACCTGTAGGCCTATAGGAGATCTCACTTTAAAACACTCATTTTACAAGTATGAGTACCCTTTAGGCAGTATTTTAAAACGCCCTAATTTGGTGTATACGATGCATTTACGGCCTGTTACACTACAGTGATGTTTCAGTAAAATTTTAAATTGATGTAATACTTTGATCACGAAGATGTTTAATGTTAATAGAATATCTTTCTCTATATGTGTGTGTGCGTGCGTGCTTGTGATAAGAGGGAAAATAAATTATTTGTTTCTATAATTAGTCTAATACATTTTGCGGAATTTTATTGTAACAGTTAATTAATTGCAGTTCTCTTTATACAAATGTAAATATGACTTTATTTTATTCTAATATTTTCAACGTTTTACATTTCATCTGTCAGCCACAAAATACAGTGTACAGCCAAGAATTTTTTTTGACCTCTCAGGTGGCCTCTCCATCAGCACTGCGGTATACATGTTTCCCTACTACGTAGGGCAATGCATACCTATTTGGGTATAGGCCGGCAAAGCGGGAGTCGACCCCCCGCCCTTTACCACAGCCCAATCATAGGAACCGTCCCCCTTTTACACTGTCAGAGAGATAGAGACACCCGGGATATCTTTAACAACCCTTACACCTGTCACTGATGTCAGACCAAATGGTCCGCTGTCTCAATTCCTAACACCTGTTCACGGACAGAAACATTTTCAAACCTTTACTGCGGGGTGGGTTGGTGAAGGTCCATTTGGTAATTTTAAACGATTTAACAGACTAGTGTCGATGAGAGGTTCCAAACGAACAACAACAACTGACGTCATTATTGTCTGGCTAGACGTGCAAAATGGAGAAATTATAATTGTGTCAGTGTAGTGATAATATTATCTTCCATTCATTACGTAATTATCCAATTAGGTATCACCAGAGCAGTGGCTAGTTTATGACGTCACGCTGTCGCCATATAAGAAAGTCGCCCCCCTCACCCGCTCCCGGGAAAACAAACAAACCCGCTCCAGTGAATTATGTTTAAGTCGCGTGGCGGCGTTATTCAAGTTATAAACCCATTCGTAATTATTATTATTATACAAGTACAATTAATACTAGTCCTCTACTGTCTTTTGGCGGCTTTCGTCTACTGTTCTAGAACAGGCAGTACGATTCCATCAATGTGGACGAACAATGGTTAAATACAGAAGTTTGTATTATGAAGGATTACCTGGAAACAGCAAGACTTTGGGTGGCCGGACACAGTTTGTTTTCTTCATATTTAATCACATCAGAGACGCTGAAGCTTCACGTGGTATGATTCAGCGGGGTGCTGCCATGGCCTGACTGGTAGAGTTGTTGGCCATAGATCTATAGCACCTGGCTTTAAACCCCATCTGGGGGGTGTTTCATCTTTCACCTCGTCTCATTGCCGTTGGAGGTCGCTCGGCCGTGTGCAGAAAAGTGGCCGTAAAACAGCAACATTTACGTGGAATGGTTCAAACAGCAACATCGTCTTTGGTCTAGTTGTTGTCTGTTAATGTTATGTTTTGCTTTGCGGCATGCCATTGACAAAAATTATAACTAACCCTGTCCTTTGGGTATGACCATCAATGAACCTGGGCTCAAGGTGCTCCCCAACTGTGTTAATATAATTATATATATATATATATATATATATATATATATATATGGGGGAAGGCGTTCTGGGGTCTCCCATTGGTTACGTTACTGTGACTCACACCCTTCCTTTAGAATTTGCAATTATTGAAATATATATTACATTGAAAAATAGCCCCAGGCAAGTCATGTAAGCTCACCTGCACATTAAGTGTGTAAAGGTAGTGTTGACCATTTCCATTTTTGAGAAGCTAGCCGTCGATTGGACAAGTTAAATAAAATATTAAATTACTTTCATTACCTGTTTACTTGTACAATGAATACTAGTTTTTCTGTTAGAAATATTGAGGACGGGTTGTGAAAATCTTGTTGAGTTTTATTTTGGACACGGTGGTGTAGGGAACGCGGAATCCTATCCGTCAGATAACCTCACCGATAATCATGTTTTCCATTCAAAGTTTTCAGACACCATGACTCAGTATTTGCATTCGCCACGTTTGAACTGTTTATTTATTGAAAAGTACTTTGTTTGATGTTGAGATGTTATAAAACATATATTATTATGTCTGTTACCTTGTAAATTGCCAGTTTCTTTGTTGCTTTACAACTACTGCCATGGTTCATCAAACACAAGTTTCATTATACCTCTGGGCCTTAAACTGAAGTTGAGCAATGACCAAAATATAATATTACTATGTGATGATTGATAAAACTGATTTTGTTTGCTTTTAGCGTGTGTGTGTGTGTTTCTGTGTGTTATATTTAGATTTATAGAGGTAGGCCTCAAAGGATGTTTAGATATGTTGATGCTCTGTGCTGTTGCCTCTATATGTATCCTAAAACACACATACACACACACACACACATATATATATATATATATATATATATATAAACACGCACACACACACACACACACATGTTTACAAGTATTAATTATCCTAATACAATGACAGATATCATGGTCGTTTTTCAAAGCATACCAGCAAAATTGGTTAACTGCATTAGTTTAATGTTGTCTCTGACACTTATACTCACTTAACGTCACACCAGAATGACACCTGTTACGATAAAGTATCACACAGACACTGTTTTTACACTTTACACAATTATGTGTGAAATGTTCGATATTTACAGTAAGTTAGTTACAGGTGGTTATATAATTTCGAAGAAGACAGCTCCTTTGCGCTCTGAGTATTATTATATAATCTTATGGAGTGTTATTATTTCGACGGAGATGGTATGCTATTTGTGTTTGAATACATAGGCATGTTTGTGTGTGTGTGTGTGTTATTTTAAACACTTTAAGCAATAAATGATGGACTAAATAGCATCCCTCTTTGTCATTTACCGTCCGTATAAGGTCCAGTCCTTAGACGTGTTACAATTGGCAATCATATACCAGTGCAGTGTAGTGGCAACTGATGATGCTAATGTCTCATCATCCAGTTTAAATTCTCCCGAGGATGACCGGGCTACGTAATGGATGTTGAATCACGGTGGCGTATCAACTGTCTTGTCTTGTTAAGAGCAATTGATACCCCAGGCCGTCGCTGTAGGGCACGCCCGGTGTATCAACTGGACTATAGGGCCATCTATATTATTGATATGCACAATATTTTTGACGTCACAATGTCCGTTTCCATCTCACTGCGCTGATTCAGTTCGACTTTGTCTATTTACTCCGATCATCCGCCTCACAATGTATTGTATTGTGCAGTGAATAGATCAAGCCACCCTAAGATACACGATCAGTAATAGAACATTGTATTATACTTCATTCTAACAAGATAATGTTGAACGGTGATTCGGGGTAAAGCCTCTCGCACAATATGACCATTTCTCCGGTTTGTATTTAAGTGACATTTGATGATATTATTAAGAGTTTGTCACTTATATAAAGCCCCGTTTCTGTCAGTAATATGGTAATCGGCAAATTGATATTTGGTTCTAGAAAGAAACCACTAGGTTTTCATCATGGCGGTGAAGGTTACAATTTTAAATGTTAACATTCCTGATGGTTGGTTTATGTTTAATGTTGAACGAATATGAATACGCATTTAACGATGGCAGCATTAATTTATTATGCAGATGAAACTGTTGCTGGTTGGTGGTATTGAGCACATGAGACACACTTATATGGCCTAGCCACATTAACGCTTGTAAATAACGTGGCTATATACTGTCAGCCCATCTGTCACCAAAACGGATTCAAATATTTGGCGCCAGATCTGTTGGAGGCTTGGTAAAGGTATACAAGACGTTGATGTAGTTAATGAGGCTGTCAGTCTTCCTCGCGCACGCACACACACACACACACACACACACACACGCACACACACACACACACACACACACACACACCCAACCAACCAACCGTGACTGTAGATTGTGTGAAGGATATGGAATGTCCAGTGACAATAGTCCTTCACACCTGAGTGCCATCTTCTTCCATCAATTAACGATCTCCCCCCACCACCATATACTATGAGATGAAAGAACTCAGCCCTTCCTGGTCATCTCAGACTGACATTCCTTTGAATAGATTTATCATTGCTATGCCGCTTTGTATTAGAATTGTTGAATATGATTACTGCTTGAACTTTGAACATGCAAAGTTTAGAATGAAACTGGCATCAGCTAGTGCTCTAACACCATATTTGTTAAACCTATAGCAAGGTTAATTGTGTTGTAGATTTCATTTTTTAAATTGTTTACATGCAAAGTTCAGATAACTATTTTTTTAAATCCATTTGCATTAACACTTATATAATGCACCAGGCATTATATAATTATGAATACAAATGATGTTGTGTTTATTCACAGAAAACATAGACACAAAATTGTGTTTAGAAATTCTTAAGACCTATTTTAATTAGATCATTTCTACTAACACCAGTGCCATGTGAATTATGTTGCGTTTTAGCATCACATTAATCCACATCTGATATTTGCTTGTAGAGTGCCTACAATGTATTAAACCAATTACATTATAATGGTAACATTATAATGTTTGTGATTGGTAATATTAAATTTGTGAAATGAGATTTTTTCCATGGATTTAGGAAAGATATAAGGCTAGTTATAATATTTTTGTAGTTAGTAATGTTAATGTTGATCGATGTATATACATTATTATGTATTATTTATTAGACTTCCTTTTTTAGCCAGATGGTTGTTTGAGATTATGCCTAAAATTGTAGTATTTTTTTTCTTGAACAACAAATATAATATTTAAGGAAATTATATGAATGAGAGATATACTCGGCAGCTGAGTCTAGTGGTAGCATGTTGAAGCACAGATTACTACCACCTGACCTGTGTTCGAATCTCGGCATAGGTGTATCTGAAGCTTGTTTCATCTTTGAATTTGCTTGATTACCTTTGGAGGTTGCTCGGCTCATTTAGCCTAGTAACCATGTGCCCAAAAGTGGCTGTAAAACATCAATCATCGTCATACTCAGCAGTCAGCACTAAAATATTAGCTAATATTATGGGAGACTAATACTTGACATTGACACATTGTTTGGTTGAGGATTCGGTACTAGAAATATTGAAAAATGTGGCAAGCTTGAACTCATATGAGTGGTTTGTTCGGCCTGGCAGTGGTCACCCCGGAGACATAAAGCCTTAGTAAAGGGTCCCACAAACACATCGTCTTCGGTTCAATTCAAACTCTGAAGGAATAGAATATGATTTCTGCTATGGCATGAGTAATTATAATGTTGTACCTAGGTAATGTGGTACTGAATATGTAACAAGAATAAAAGTGGCTAGAGCATGTGACACTTAAAGTATTAAAATTTTGTGTTCAGTCAGGGTTGACAGTCATGAACCTGTTTATGACATCACAGTGTCATAAACCTGTCATAAATACCTTTATGACGTCATGTACTGTCATAAACTTTCGTAAACCTTTATTCACTGTATTTTGTGATTTTAATTGTTTTAGACTTTCATTTTTGATCTATTTTTATTAAAACCAGTTGTGAATTATCATTATATCAGAATAAGTATATTTATATATTACAAACATGAATGTAAAATAATATTTTATGTTGGTGTCTCTTACATTTTTTTCCAATTCAGTAATAACAGAAATAATTTGGAGGTATCTTTTATTCAGTAACCATAACAGACTCTCACATCTTTCACACGCGTACAATTGAATCAGTCAATCATCAGTAATCCAAATTACAAATGCCTTGAAGGATTATGTGACAAAATACAGGGTTGGTTGTTTTCTCATGAAACTAACCATGTATAACTAATATTTAATGTGAAAGCTATAAGATGGATTAATAGAATCAGAGTAGCAGATATCTTGAGCTCTCACTGCATGGAGGATCATCGAGTGAACCTACTGTCACTGCATACGTGGTCAGCCACAGATAAACACCAGCACCAACCCAAGATGGCAGTGTCTTGCTTGTCATCCAATTAATGAATGGTTCTATTAAATTAGTACCACCCCCTAAGCTCTAGAAACAAATGCCAGTTGGCTACAAACAATACCAGTGTATGATTACCATAGTCTAATAATCAGGCTCTAACTTACTGTATAATAATTTTACTTCTAATATTACAATATTATATTAATAATATATTAATCATTTAAGCCATTCGAAAAAAAAACTACTTTTCAGGTATATCGGAAAAAAATATGCCACAAATTTTTTGGCTATGTCAGTATTTATATAAAAATATGCTTTTGACGCTATCATGTCATAAACCATCATAAACCTGTTTATGACATGACGTCATAAACCCTGGATTAATCAATGTTTTTTTACATTGTGTCATAAACTTGCCAACCCTGGGTTCTACAAAAGGAAATGTAATAACATTTCCAGCCATTTATTTATTTAGCAGTCACATTTCGGTGCACTATTTTATATGAAGTGGCATCTTTTCCCCAGTAAAAATCATTAAATGCACTGCCCAACCACAGATGAATATTTGATAAACACAAGTGCTGTGTACTTTGAATAGGAAAAACACAACTAATGTTATACGAGGAAATTAAATCAAAGTGGCTACATATGTACACCAAGACAAATGTACTATTCCTATTTATTGCTTAAATAATAATAATAATAAATCGGATAGGTTACCCAAAGAAACATTCTCTCCCTCATTTAGCAACTTTTTCTAAATTCAACATCACATATTTTGGACAGAAACTGCAGGTACCCGGTATTTGGAAAGGTTAATGGTTTTTAATATGAGGAAAAAGAACAGCTTATTTTTTCTTTGCTATTCATTGATAAAGGATATGTTCAGAGTTTGCTATACTGTTATTGGCTTTTAGTTGAATACTTTGGATACTATTTTATTAAAATCTAAGAGACATGTACATAAAAATGCAATGCCTGAACTATGCTCATTATATGTACAACGTCAGTTATATCCAGATCAATTAAATATGACACTATACAAATTTTACATGTTATTATACTCATCTTTATAATTAAATACTAGCCAGATGGTGTCATTTTATTTACCAAGTAGCGTGTCTAGAACCAGTTAAATCTAGAAGATAATTTTTGTCAAAGGAAAGATTATGTTACTTGGTTTACATGGACCCCTAAATGTAAACGAGTGGCTTGAAACGGTGAAAAATATGTACACTTTCAAAAGTTTTTGACAC
This sequence comes from Paralvinella palmiformis, assembly GCA_025642065.1. Taxonomy (NCBI): domain Eukaryota; kingdom Metazoa; phylum Annelida; class Polychaeta; order Terebellida; family Alvinellidae; genus Paralvinella; species Paralvinella palmiformis. The sequence goes on along the minus strand of JAODUP010000759.1, from coordinate 162,920 downwards.
TAATAAAGTTGTTTCATTCATCTTCACCATTTTAATAATCAGTGTGGTATTAGAACAAAAAGTGTCATGTAGCAGTCTAAAGACTAAGAAGCATAATCTGGTTGAAAGTTTCAACTGAAATGTATATAGAGAGAATGTTCACAAAGTAAATATATATATATATATATATATATATATATATGGGGAGATTGTAAGAACCTTTCACGTAGATCAAAGTAATTTTATTAGTCTGTGTGTTTACATCAGACCCCTGAGATATGCTTACAGGTACAGTTAAACTCAGCATTTAGTTTATATGATGCATGTTTTTAGGATGTATTATTCAAGGTGATTCCACCAGCATATTATTGGCAGCACATAAGCTCTTAAAGGGTTATCCAATATTATAACACTGATTCTGTCCTAGCTTTGCGTGTTGTATCTGTTTCCATGGGAAATATTACTTCATTAATACAGTTGTTTTTGATTAGGTGTAATATTTTGTTAACGTGTGTTATAAAGGTGGACGACATGTATACTGCATTATGATAATCTCACTCTTTCTCTCTCTCTCTCTTTCTCTCTCTCTCTCTCTGTCTCTCTCTCTCTCTCTCTCTCTCTCTCTCAAAAGCACACACACACATGCATACCCAAACACCCATCTATTTAATCATAAGATCCCAACAGAGTGAATAAAATCAAAATAAACTGCTCTTTACTAGCTTGTAGTTATCTTACGGATGAATTATATGTGGTATTTATCTCTACTTTAACAGCAACGACACTGTCTAACCATCCAGCGTGTAAATTTATTATGGACTTCCTGCGTATGATCATTGTTGACAGCCTGTCACTGCCACAGTCCAACAAACTGCCACCTGTAATAGATCTTATATTAGAGGTAAGTCAACATCTATAGCATGATATATGTCAGTGATCTATCTCTTTCTGTGGTACTCAATGTAAAGCCATTGTCTGTTTTATTTTTTATCCATGAATTGGTTGAATACTCGTTTTGCCATAGATATTTCACTGACAAAATGTGAAATTTATTAGTTCAGGACCTCATGAGTAGAATGGCGGGATATATTTTCCTGGCCCAGATTACATTCAGAATACAGTCAGCTGAGAGTTAATTGTACAAGATGTAGTCGCCATTATTGAGGTTGGGATGCATCAGCGGATTTGTAAAATTAGCCATAAATTGACCTAATACAGGAAAAACTAGTCGCTTAGTTGACGATGTTGTACTTAATTGAGGTGACATGTTCTAATTCTAGTTCTGTGATTTAAGTAAGCTGTTGAGCTGTAAGTGGATCACAGTCTAGCACAATGTGTGCACTTAAACTCTGAACAACACGTATCGTGCTAAAAAGCAGTGATAGTCTATTTACTGACTTACAATGTGTAAAATGAATATATGATTAAATGAGATTGATAATTGTTGATTAGATGTTATAATCGATATACTTTTCAAGGGGCAGGGCAGGACATTAACGCTTGTCCGCTTGTCCGGGACAAGTGGTTTTGCATGCAGGACAAGTAGACCATCCCAAGTACTTACCCAACAGGACAAGTAAACTGAAGCATATAAAAAATGACTGTTTATTTGTCATTTCTTGATATTTCAATTTATGTGTCATTTTCCCCACATCACCGTCCCAAAGTTTTCTAAGAGACTGAAACCAACTGTGCATGTCGGGTGCATGGCCAATTACAGCATGTGTTATCAATGTTGCGGTTGTTTAGCCAGGGTAAAGTTGATGTAGTTGGCTCATTAATGTCACCTGGTCACGGAAGTTTCAGTCCATGTGCTTGTGTTTCACCAATAAATATACAACAAACAAAAACATCATTCTTTATTCAATACTGCTAATAAATTGTAACTTCGCATAATTCGGTGATATTGTGGAGGTTTGTTGGGACAAGTAAATTTCAGATGGGAAAAGTAAAGTTTTGCAGCACTTGTTCTACAGGACAAGTGGATCTCAAGAGTAAGTGTCATGCCCTGAGGAGTTGTGTATCTATATATGCATATTTGTGAACTTCTTAGAACAACTATGTGAAAATACAGGGGTTATTATGGATCGGTGGTTCAAAAAGTGGGCTAGAAACTGTAAAGTGCTTAGATTGAACACCAAATGACTACTGGATTTTGCCAAACAAGGCACCTAAAATTAGTAGCTTGAAAATAGAATACTTGAGTCCTTAATTTAATTTGGGTAACTGCTCTAAATAAGTACATTTATGGGGGCCTGTGGATGTTAGCTTTGTTAATTAAGTTATATATTTGTGGTGGAATTCTGGTATCATGCACTGACTTGCTTACTGTTGATCCTCGACATGACCTCTAGTGTACTCACTGGGAAGTTGAAAATTGTCCCATATTGTACAGGTTGTTAACAGGGATGAAGTGCAAACGAATAAACCACCGTATTAAATGGGCAGGTTAATGTAAAGTACCGAAGTTGAGCAGGTTTTATAGGGGCTTCTGTAAACGATTGCAGAAATAATTTTTATTATAAACTAACAAGCATAGCAAGGAAAGCATAAAGAATAAGCAGATAGGTATGTCGCAAAGAACCATTTACTTTATGTCATATACTCATCATATCCAAACATAGACTGTTTATCATTACTGTAATTCACCAGGTGTCACCTGAGAACTCCACCCGTCATCAGCGCCGAGTCTTCCAGACTCAAGTCCTGAACAACTTGATGGATCATTTGCTGGCTGCGGACGTGTTGCTTGGTGAACAGGCGGCACTGCCAGTAGCGGTCGGCGGAAGTTACGTTCACATGGCGAATAACGTGTTCTATTTGGCCGGCAGAGTTGTTGACAAACTTTGGCAGGGTAAGTCATCACCCTGTCCATTATTATAATGTTCCCCATAACAGCTTGGCATGGTCTTGCTCGGCAAAAGCATATACGTGCAGTCTGAAGTTGTAGTTCAGCGAGTCTGTACCTGCATCTGTTGATCACTGGAGATTTATGTGATGAGTGTCAATTGTTAAGCCAGTAAGGCAGTTGTTTTGTTTAATAAAACAACCCATATTATATAAATTAGAGAAAGATTAATGTTTAACCATATTTAATATCATCTTCTAGCCGCTTCTTATGACTTACAGCAAACTTGAACAAACAGGGAGTGAAAGTCTCTTTAATAATAATAATAATAATATGTGACATTTATATAGCGCCCTATTCAGCTAGATAGCTGCTCTAAGGTGCTTTACAATATTATTATCCCTGACCCAGACCTGTTTCCACCCAGCACACATCTTAACTCCCAAGGGAGCACACAACGCATGCTGCCATTGTAGGCACAAAGCGTTACTCAAACACCTAGCCATCGTGTCTTGTCAGGTACTCATTTTTATGGATGAGTGAACCAGTCGCCACATGACGGCATTGCAGCTCATGGAGCCTCGAACCCACGGCCATTGGGCTACGAGTCCTGTGCTCTAACTAACTGTGGTATCACAGCTCTTTGTAGCTTACTAATAATATCTAATATGATTAATAACTGTTATATGTTTATCCCTCAGTAAATAACTAACTGGCATATTTATAGCTTGTGGTTTTCTGATGAGCACATTGCTAAAGGAGTTCTTACGTGTAGGCCATTTTAGTTTACAAGCAAAACAATTAGTTTTGCATTGATTAGAGTTTTCAAGCCTTCACCGCAAATAGTCTGCAATGCATGAATGTACTTTGGAAATATTTACGCTGTCGAACACACACCTGTCATGTAATTTATGACTGATTAATGGCCTTCATTTATGTAGGAGTTGTTTATGTTGTTTACTAACAAAATCAGCACGACAATTTGCTGTTAAGTTAAAAAATCATTTAGCATTCTTCATTGTTAATGTATCATAGGATGCATTTGTTTTATAACCGACAAATAAACATCGTATACTAGAAGATTTCTTTTGGGGAAATTTGTCCCATTAAAAAACTCAAACTTTATGTTACAATGAAGATTTCAGGCATCAGAGTCACCACAAAGTATATTAAATATTTTTGAAGTGCTTATTCATCATAATGGCTAATTATTTTGAAATACGTGCATGATCGTGAAAGTCGGTCTTTCTGTGAACGTCAGCATAGGTAATAGTTTGATTGTTGCCAAAATCATCCCTGTTTTGTGTTGCTATTAACTCCTCATAGATGATGTTCCAATGTTTTACATTAAAGCAACTGTAGCTGTAGTATTCATTTGTCGTCATGTTTCTGTTTCTGTCACATTCGATATAATCGTGTTGTTGTATTTATGTAGATGCTTTTGCATTCAAATTCAGGCAGTGAGATAACAAATTGTATTAATAGTACCCAATCTCACTGGGATTGATTTCAGCCATATACTTGTTGATATAATTGTTGTTGTTGTTGTTTTGTTGTTGATGATGTTGTTGCTAATGCTGTTCTTTATGCGTATCCTGTTTTGTAGTAGTTTATTTCCACTCACTCAAGTACACATCATCTGACCAGATGTACCATAATGTAATTGAAATTTGTGAACTTTAATGTCTTTAAGGAAGGACTTCTTCTGATAAAGAGAATTTATTACCCGTTGATAGCTCCCTCTGTTTATCCAGTGAGTGTTTTTAGAGATACCACACAGTCAGTCAGGTTTTACCATTGTCACACCAACAGCATGCCGACATTGTCCTGTCTTAACAGTATTATGATCACTTTTAGTCATGCCCGGTGATGGCACACTAACACAGCTAGCATTCGGAGACATTGAATCTCTGCCACCACCTAACGCATACTACATAATCTGTCGGATAGTTGATGCACTTTGGACTGGTAAGGACTATACCGGTGGGAAAAAAAATATTTCAGCTATATCAAATTAGTATTACTACTTTAGGTGGTGGAAGATATATGTTGTGGTAATATGGGTATTGCTATGTCATTGTGTGTGTGCGCGCATGCGCGAATGCGTGTGCATCTCTGTAGTGAGTGAGTGAGCGAGCGAGCGAGTGAGTGTTTTTGACACATGAAAGGTTATTTAATGTCATCTCTTATCCTGTGATTACAGTGCCATCTCTGAGAGTGTGTTTGCTGTCTGGGCTCTGATATGATTATTTATTTATTTATTTATTTATTATTATTATTATTATTATTTTCATCATTATTATTTAGGTCAGGTATCACATTTTACTTCCCATCCTAGTCTATTACTGTAAGAGCTAACCTCAGCTAGTGGATATATTAAGCACTGAAACTTTAATCTCTTGCGTTGTTTTATATGTCTATAATTCATATAGGTCCTATTATTAAATAATAAGATATACATCGGTCGATTTGAATTTTTAAAATTATGTATAACATATATAACTATATTTGTCAAGAATTCATACTTTTACGCATCAAATTCACCACCAAACCATCAAAAAAGAGGATATTTTCCCTGCTACAGTAACTGTAAGGCACTTCCAGTCTGGGACATCTTGATTATATTTATATTCAAATTAGAGTTATGGGAAATCTCTCATCTTAGGGAAATAAAACATCTAGTGATTATGACAACAATAAAACCTGCTTATGTCATGGATGTGATGTGGAAAAAGAAAAGGATTCTCCAATAAAACAAGAGAGAATATATTGAAATAATCTATGAGATAAGTGATGTCATGTTTGTCATAATAGTTATCTGACAATGGGTGAAAACTCACACATGACCACACATCCACAGATTTGAAGCATAGGCATTTATATAAACAAAAATTAACATTAAATTAGCAAGGGGAGGGGGGGTGGAAATGTTTGATAGTTTGGTGAAAGTGTATACAAAAATAACAGATTTTATTACATATAACCAATAAATAAATTTAACATAGGTAAGTTACAAGATTCTGTTTATACCTTATTAATGATGATAGTGGTGATGTGGATGTGGTTTATGATATTAAGGTGTGGGTCAGTCTAGTATAGTTATTTACCAAGACTAGTAAAAATACTAGTTTCAGTAAAACAAAAACTCCCCTCTTCAAAGTTGCTTTCACCGATGTATATAATGATTATGTGATTTTTTAGACATTTGGGGTACAGTGCCTTTGAATGGATCCTGCTGGTAAGGGCACTTTATTTATATAGCTCAGTTGGAGTATTTTAAAATGTGCCAGCATGCCATAGCATATCTAATATCAGTTATGGTGCACACATAAAGTTAGTTCACATTAATTGTTTTATAAAAAGTTGATCTAGCAGATGAAAAAGAAAGCATTTTATTATTCTCCTGGTCTGTATAAAAGCTGATGACTACCAGTAGTTAGTCACCTTTTTACCCTTGCCATCTGTTCACGGAATGACATCTTAGAAATGATAAAGTATATGTGGGGAAAATAAGTAGCTGATTAACTATTTGAAAAAGTATTATTAAGATACACAATCTGACTAAGATGGGGTACTAGTTGCTCTATGTAAAGGTCATGTCTGTAAAGCTTTCTATGGGTCTGCTTCTATCATGATTGACTGATAAAGTGGAATGTAATTGAAAATACAACATTTGTAGCTGTATTGTTTATAATTGCATTGTCGTTTATTGTGCTGTTACTAAATATACTGTTGTTTTGTTGTGTCTGTAGAATAATTACGGTGATGGTATTAAACAGTGTCCCGCTGTTCTTTTCAGGTGCCTACGTTAGAGACCCAAAAGAGGTGTTTGAGTTCATAAGTAAGCTGATATCGCAAGCTAAGAGGAAAGGTCAGTGTCATTGTTCATAAGTATCTACATGCACATGGAAAGCTACTTAATTTCAATATCCTTGAAGATGTAGTCTAGATGAAATACACACACACACACTATCTCACACACACACACACACACACACACACACACACACACACACACACACACACACACACACACACACACACACCTAAAACCTAAACTTGTGTCTAAACTTATACTCTTACTATTATTAGGTGCAATGATTTGAAACAGAACTTAAAGCATTCATCTGTTATCGCCTGATCTCTAGCTTGTGCACAATTCATTTACTTCCAGCATCTGGGGTATCGCTGGATGGCATCTACAAGTGTCTGAACAGGACAATCCTGTTCCAGCTCTCTCGACCAATGTATACAGTAGCCGACCACACCAACATACTGGAGGCCCTCCACAAATTGACCGAGAACAGAACGTTGATCTTTGGTCCTGGTAACTTTGATCAGGAGTTCTTTGGCTGTCTGTGTTACTGTCTCTTACAGCTCACTGATGACCCACACAATATCTGGTAGGTCATATCTGATGTTACATTATGGGCTTCGTAAATGGTACAGCCAGTTAGTCCTTTGTTTTAATTGCTGTGGTGTTGTCATTGCTTTCATTATAATCATCATCATCATCATCATCGTCACCACAATAATCATTATTATATTCCTATTTTTTTGTTTATTTGTCCTAACTGATAGTGGAGTTGGCCACAGGTCTGTAGTACGCAGATTCAAACTCCAGCCAGGCTATTTTAAAGGGTGTTTTCACTTCACTTCGTTACCATAGCAGATTGTTCAACCTACTTATTCTACAACATCCACAAAAGTGGCTATGAAACAGCAACATTTAACATTTATATGTTTATTTATTTCATATCCAGGATATCTTTTATTCTTAAAGCAAATTAAAACTGCTTCTAAACAATCAGAACTTATAAGAAACAGATCAATTGTAACACATATTATGTGGCTGTGAAATTCTTGTGTGACAGAATGTTTCTTCTGTATATTCCTAGTGATCCACCAGGCCTGAGGACCACAACGTGGCATGTTGACATTAGTTCTACATCAGATACGGATAGTGAGGATCGATATACTGATCCGGTACACAGTGCTGAGGGCCTACTCCTACTGGCTACAGCAGCCAGACGAGTCTGGGATGAACTCTACATATGCAAAAAGCCAGTGAGTTACTTCAAAGTGGTCCCACCTGTTTACTAAATCACATCACAGTATTGTGCCCATCATTTAGATTATGTGAATGCTACCACATCATGACTTAAGAAGATAGATTAATTTTGCATCTTTCTGTTAATGTGCTAATCTGTGACCTGTATTTGTCTGTATTCCAAATTTATGAAAGTGAGTTTTGGTCTGGTCTTTCAGGCAATAGAAGAAATATTCAAGGTGACCTTGACACCAGCTGAAGCTAGTCCATCAGCAAAATACTCAGTTCCAGACCTCTGTGCTGTGAGGTGAGTGTGTGTTTGCGTGTGTGTGTGTGTGTATGTGTGTGTTTGTGACATAATGTTTTAGCATACAGATGGGTTTCAGGGAATCAACATTTCTGTGTAATGAATATGGCCTATATGGGATTTAAAACAGGACTGATTTCAATCTGTAAATATTTCAATCACAAATATTATTTAGTTATTGTATTCACAGAGTTCAGTGTAACATCCAAGTCAGTCATTGATGGATACATCAATTATGGAATATCAAAGAGATGTTGAATTAAGATAATTGTTTTGACTCTTAAGTTATATCAGTTTACACTCATTGGATGTTTATTTCTTACATTCAGGCCTCAGATTCAGGAAACAGCTGCTAAGATATGGCTGACTTATTACGAAAATGAGAGGAAATGTGTCTACAGCAATACCGAGAAACTACAAAGTCAGATACAGTCTGTGAGTGATATAACTGACGTGTGCTGACCAACTTTATATAAATCCTCATTAAATTCAAATTAAAGTATAACCTGAAAGGATTAAAAATTAAGCACAATTCCGTAACCTTTTATGAAATATTCTTAACCTTTGCTTCAATATCAGACTTTTTTGTACTCTAAAATGCAACCAAGAAATGTACATGAGCAGATAGCTATAATATGTTTGTATACAGTCATGTGATATTATATCTGCCACATACACACATCATCTGACTGGATCTTTAGCCAAATCAGTATGTTATGAAATATCATTTAAATATGTATTGCCACCTTGTAGTTATGCTGCCATTTTATCTGGTATTTAATAACTGGATAATTATTTGACTAATGAAAACAGATTCAGTTCAGATCAATCAACTTGATAAAAAAAACTCTACTGTATTGCCTTAAATGATGTTTGTTTAGTGTCAGCGAACATTAGGCATGCAGTTCTATTTTGGTACAATCTCTAGTATTAGATTAGTGTATATAATTTTTATGTGAACAGAACATATAAATATATCTTTGTCTGCTTAAGCAAATATGTTGAATTCTATAAAGTACAGGTTGATTTTTTTTCTCTTCTAAGTATGTGTATGTTTAGTGGCATACAGCATTGTTGATTTAAAGACTTTTTCCATTTTTCAAAATATAACTCAAATAGCCTTGGCTCTCCCTAGCTCTGTATAATAGCCCATTTAGCCTACCATATACACAAAAGTGTCCATAAAATATCAATCATCATCATCTAGCTAGGTATATCTTTCTTTTGTGTACAGAAACTGCAGAAAGTTGGTCATGGAGTGCTAAGACTCGCTCAAAGAAAGGCAAAGAAAGAAATACCAATCAAGCCAGTTCTAATGACATCACAGGTAAATTGGGGTTGGGTTCAGAAAAGGAAACCTTTTGTTACCTGATGGCATAATAAACCCTTTTACCATCTATAAAAATATTTTTTTTATTATAATAACATTTGCAAAATTGCAGGAGTGTCTTGTCTGGACAGCCAGTCATATCAACATAGTGAAGGATCTTGTGGAGTTTCAGCACAAACAGTACCTACAGGTGAGTGATTCTTGTTTATTCTTGTTTGTGTGTGCATTTCAACCAGTAAAACAGTTTTGCAGATTATTAATTGTTATAATATACAGAAGACGGATACATTTCAAGAGTCCTTAACATGTGATTTTGGCTGTTAATAAACTGATCAGAATAATGCCAAATAATTCTGGTGTTTACCTGTGAAGAGGGTCAATAATTTGGTTAATGACCAAATGGGATATATTTGATGATGGTTTATATCCCACAGATCATGGTAATGGTAGTATTACCAACATTAAGTTTTCTTTATGTGAAATAGGTAAGTAGTCTTGAGCTTGACTGCTAATGTGTTTATTTCCTGGACAGAGTCAGCAGCACATGGAGAGCTATCTGTTAGAGGATTGGAGAGCTGTAGAAGCCGAGCTGATGAGGGAGCGAGGACTTTGGGGTCCACCAGTGGGTTCGGAGCTAGACAAATGGATGCTGGATCTGACGGAGGGGCCACACAGGATGAGGAAGAAGATGATGATCAATGATCAGTTTTATATCAACTATCCTTACCGGCCACCACTGGATGATAGTGTTAGTTGCACATGCATGCACACACACACACACATCCATGCATATACACACACATATATTGTTATATCAGTATACTATAACGATTTAATTTAGTTGATTAAGTTTATTTTATTTGTCTTTTTTTTTTAATCATACTACTACGTCAAAAAATAATTAATCACCACTATATTGTAATATTTTATTTTACATTTAATATATATTATTCCATGTCATTTTAACATGTTACGTTTATATGTCTTGTATTGTAAAGCACTTTTGAACATGATATAGTTTATGAAAAGAGTGCTATATAAATATGGTATATAATAATAATAATACCCATGCACACACAAACACACACACACAAAAAGAAAATGAAAAAAGAAATTATAAAAGTTTCAAACTGATTTTACAATGTACAGCACCTTTATATTCAATTTACTATTTTTCTTTCTTTCTAGAAGCCATTGAAATATAAGATGGCAATTAGTAATGACAGCAAGAAGTATTATGAGAGATATAGATCACGGAGTCTTGTCACTGAAGAGCTGGTTCCCAGAAATATAGATGTTACAGAGGAATCACTAAATAACACAATCGACCAAAATGAAGAAATGTTTGATGACCGTAAGTTAGCACAATTTATTGTTGTCAGCTCTGTTGTCATTTTCAGTAGATGAGTATCATAGATAATAATATATTTAATATGAAGTAGTAATTCATTTATTTAGTAGATAATACTGATGTGCTATAAATGAAATCGTTCTTTCCTTATAATATGTCTTTAGTGTTTGATCTAAGCTCTAAAATAAAGGGATGGTTCTCAATCCCTGGCTTGAATGGGTCTGTATTAGGAAAATGGGGGGGGGGGGGCTTAGCCTACATTTCACTTCATAAACTTTTATTTAGCTTGCTTATCTATAAAATACAGTAAAATATGTTCAAATTTTAAAGCTTTGTGAAGAATAATCAAAGAAGGCAGTGAATAGTTATTTGTAATATATTACTTAAGAAACCTTTGAATAACTTTTGTTTTACTGTGACAATTTTTGTTAAGATATTACCATAAAAATAAAGCAAAAAGGTTTACACAATGGAGAAAAATCACTTGAAAGTTGGTTGTATTTGTGATAAATTGAGTGGTCCAGATCAAACACTATATCTGTTTCATCTTGCCTTTATTCAGATAATATTTTTCCTTCGATGTTTAGTATTTTCCATCCTTTTCTCTGTCTCTTTATTAATCAAATTTAATATCAAATTGTTTATAACCAAGGACTGTTCAAAGGGAAATCTCGAATATTCCTGATCATTATTTGGAAAAGTTGCACCTGTTTATATTTCATATGTTTTTGTATATACTAATTTTCGATATTTGTTTATCAGTGGCTGTCAGTACACCAAGTTTGCTTCCTAAGCTAACTAAGTCAAAGACAAGTCAGAGTGCAGACAATGATGATGAGCCAGACATTGACATTTCATTGTCAACAGAAGTTGGCAATGAAGGTGAAGGTCAGTCAGAATCTGAGAACAAGACAGACAACCAGACAATATTAAAACTTTTGGAGGAAGGAGAGAAGGTATGACCAGTTGTCACCTAGCATTGACTATATAGTGGACTCTCGTGTAAATAAAAATTAAGATAAAATTAGGAAGTACCAATATTTTGTCTAAAATCATAACATAACACAGTTAATTATTGTATTACCTCTAGTAATGGGAAAAGATCAACAAGTTACTGTGTGATACAGTTAGTTATTCATTATTTTTTATAATTGCATACATTAAAAAAAAAGGTTTATTACTTTAGTGTATTTATATTTCAATTTTATTAACTATGTGTCTAAGTTCAACTCTTTATGTTTTCAGATTAGTCATATGTTCAGATGTGCTCGGATACAGGGTCTTGATACAATGGAAGGTTTGCTGTTGTTTGGCAAAGAACATTTCTACATTGTGGATGGATTCACTCTGCTGAGAAGCAAAGAAATAGCAGACATTGATAATCTGCCACCAGAGTAAGTCATCTGGGTTATATAACAATATTATCATGATTTACTGACATTTTCATATGTGCCAAAACTGGAATCAAAACAAACCAGTCTATATATATATATATATATATATATATATATATATGTTTCTGACTATATATGTCATCATGGATATGTATTATATATGATAAGATATTGATATTAGAATGCAACTATGTATACATAGATATTCCAGTGACTGCCTTATAATCAAAATCGGATTATTGCTGTAGGTGATTAACATGCTTACACGTTTGTTTTCAGCATCATGGTATTAGGCTGTGCAATTATTTTGAATGTATATATGTTGGATTTCTTTTTAGAAATAAAATGAGAAGCTGATGGCTTGAATCTCCAGGTTTAAGTTAACAAAATATTTAGTTGCCCTTGTCGTATGCCTGCTCATCATGAGATCTTTCCATACACAGTCAATATAAGGCTTACATTGACGTCGGGCCACCAAACATCTGTGAAGTTATCTCATGATTTATGCTTCATGTCTCTTTAGGGTCTTCTTCTTCAGCACATCTCTGGGTTTAATTGTTGAAAACTTTGCTTAATTTGTAGTAGCAATCACCTGCTTATAATATAATCCAATCAGTGTGATCAAAGATGATCTTAGCATCATCTCACAGTGAGGTGACAATATTAGTTAGATAACAGCCAACTGTTCACTGATTGTGCACCGAGATTGACGTACTCACAACTTAGATTTAGATCTGTCTAACTGATTGAGAAAGTATTATCATCTCAGATTGATACTGTTCTGAGAGTTTATCTGAGATTCACTCTGATTACCACATCTCAACCAGAGTCCTCATAATTGAGTGTCTTAATATGATTTAAACAAATCAGCCAACAGTGAAAAGCAAACATTGTCATTGTTCTATAAATAGCACAGAATAAATATAAAAATAGTTTATGTAATTTTTGGTTTCAAACATTTCTAAAGAAGACATGTATATAATTTTGATTTTTTCTCCGCAGCATGCATGATCCAATCATTCCAAAAACAGCCAAGGGCAGTGGCATGAAGAAATCGTAAGTTGATCTTTTATAATATGCTATTTGGAACCTTATTTCTTATTGTTACAGCCAAAACCCTTTTTATGTACTAAAAAGATATAATCCACGAGACATTCATTTTAGAATCATCTCGTGCCTATTATCTATTTTGTGTGCCATTTTTCAGGTGTAATAAATTCTCATATGAAGATATACGTGAGGTCCACAAGCGGAGGTATCTCTTACAACCAATTGCTGTAGAGGTGTTCTCAAGTGATGGCAGAAATCTTCTTTTGGCGTGTCCAAGAAAAGTCAGGAACAAGGTCTATGCCAGGTAAGTGAAAACACTGAAATGATATTAATTAATCTTACAGTTTAAATGTAGGGAATTTGTGTGCATTTATCCATTAAAAGGAAATATGTGCCTCATCTGTTTTCCACTGACAAACTAGTTAACATAACTGACTGTAAAACATAGTTTTAATGATTATATTGATTAATACAGGTAGCTAATAGAAATCCATTCTTTGGTGTTTATTTTCTTGGTAGATTTATGACTCTGGCCACTGGTATCACAGATAGTGCACACGAGTCTGTGTCGGGACAAAAACAAAATGCCAAAGTTGAACCTGGGTAAGTTATGATAACAACTTATGTGTATAAATTGAAGTATCACTTCCATATCATCATAGTTATTATGTTCCTATATTCAACCTATCATGTCATCCTTATTTGTTAGTGAATAAGAACAATCTTCTTGCTTCTGATAAAATATATAATTATATTTTTGTCCAACAGCCTCATCTAGAACCCATTCCTTACTCTTATTCTATAGATGTATACTACTGTATAATATTTGTATCAGGATTCCTGTGATTGATGATTGTCTGATTGAATATTCTTCATCATTACACCATATGTGTTTCATATTTATCAAGTGACGTTTATATAATGCCCGTTAAGCTCTACTTCCTGTTTGCTAAATGTTAATTGTCTGTGCCTTAAAACGTTTTGTGTTCACTAATATTAATAAACATGTTGAGTGATGCATCTTCTCTCTGTGTACATATAATGTTATGCCAATGTCACCTATGATTATCTGTTATCAGGACGGGACTCATCAGCAGCCTGATTGGTGAGAAATCAGTCACACAAAGATGGGAGGTTAGTACCATTGATAAGAGCTGTATGTACTCAGTAAAACTATCCCTAAAACACACTGTACCAAGGTTCAAAGAATTGTAATATAAAACAATACTAGGCACACTGAATAGATCAAGAATGATTCACCAAACGTATTATATTTATGCAGGAAAAGATTAATGTGATTAATAATGATAATGAATATGATGCAGCCTTTGCATCATTTCTTATCATAGAAAGATGACTTTAACATGAAAAATACTTACTTTATGAGAATTTAGTACAATTTAAGAGCTTTATGAGAGTAAGTTTGCCTGAATATGAAAAGATGGTTTCTTTAAAATTAAATGATTATTTGTTGCAATGTTTATTAAAAAGATATTACATGTGTTTATAAATGACAGGTAAGATACATGCTGATATTTAACATCTCTCTCTGATTTATGTTACAGAGGGGTGAGATCAGTAACTTTGAGTACTTAATGTGTCTGAACACACTCGCTGGTCGTTCGTATAATGACCTGATGCAGTACCCCGTGTTTCCGTGGATACTGGCTGATTATCAGTCAGAGGTAGGTACCAAACTTCAAACATTTAGCTATTTGAATGATGTGAATAAATGTTTTGATTTATGCACCAGTAATCATCTCTAACAAATCGAATACTTCCAAAGAGCTCAGTGATGTCTTCAGATTGTACAAGAGGGCAGAGTGTTCAGTGTAAAACTCTTAGCCTTAAGTTTAGACAGAGTGTCCTTAGACATCCAATGCTCGGGTAGAGCAAAAAATGAAATAACTAAAAACAAGTAATCAAAATATGTTATGCCAATGTATATATATGAACATTCATGCTTCTGTAGACATGTCAGTTTTTTTAATGTTGACATTAGTATCATCACAGATTTATATATCATGACATGTACTTCAATTCTGGCCTGTCATACAATACAAACCAAGGTAGTAAATAATGTGATGAGTTAGACAGGTAAAAATTATTAGTAAACACGGAAAGTGTCAGAAATAAACTAGCTTTTAAGGGCTATTTAAAATAATAAACAGAAGTGGATTTCTCACTGGCATTTGTAGCATGTTGAAGAAAAATATTTGATTTTCACAGGAACTGAATCTAACTGATCCAGCAACATTCCGAGATATGTCGAAGCCAATGGGAGCCCAAACACCGAATCGCCTGAAGCAGTTCAATAAGAGGTACACGGACTGGGATGATCCACAGGGAGAGACGCCACCATACCATTATGGCACACATTACTCATCAGCTATGATAGTCGCATCATATCTTGTCCGTATGGAGCCATTCACACAGATCTTCCTACGTCTACAGGTAATGGGAAGTCATCTGATTTATTAGAGTAATAGTATTGAAACTTGTTAGTGATATCATCAAAGTTGTGTAAACTAAAGTAAGACAAAGCTTAAACATTTTTGGTAAATTAAACCAAAAAAATGTATTCTATTATATTATTGACATATGAGTCAATCGTAATTAACTGTGATTTGTTGTTGTTCATGTTAGTAGTAGTAGTATTAGTGGTAGTAGTGTGTGTGTGTGTGTATTTGTGTTTGTGTGTGTTTGTGTGAAAGCAAATAACACGTCTTATTCCTCCATATAGGGTGGCCATTTTGACCTGGCAGATCGTATGTTTCATAGCGTTGGTGATGGCTGGTTGTCGGCTTCCAAACACAACATGGCTGATGTGAAGGAACTCATTCCGGAGTTCTTCTATCTTCCTGAATTTCTGCTGAATGCCAATAACTTTGACCTTGGTATGCTTAGAGAATTTATTATTTACATACACAAAACAGGCTAACTTAGTACTGACTGAATCTTACCCATACTCATTTAATGATACTTTTAGACAAATAGAAGAGACATAATCTCCGTGTATTGATTCATCTCTGTAGGAAAAAAGTAGTGTGTGTGTGTGTGTGTGTGTATATATATATATATATATATATATATATATATATATATATATATATATATATAATTTAATATGTATATATATCTTAGGTACAAAGCAGAGTGGTGTAGCATTAGGTGATGTGGTATTACCATCTTGGGCTAAAGGAGATCCCAGGGAGTTCATCCGAGTGCATAGACAGGTTAATAATTAGATTGAAAACATACTTCTCCAAGCATACTTCTCTAATTGTATTTGACGTCGTAGTTGTCACTGACCCTGTCAAGTATGTCACAAAGTCTGACTTTTCTGTTAGTTCAGACTGTTTTGTTATCGATTCTGACAACCCAATCATGGCGTTTGCATTATTACTCCGTTAAAACTGTACGAATACCATTTCCAGGCTCTAGAATGTGATTACATCAGTGCCCATCTTAACGAATGGATAGATCTGATATTTGGCTATAAGCAGCAGGGTCCAGCAGCCGTCGAAGCTGTTAACGTCTTCCATCATCTCTTCTACGAGGGTAACGTGGACATCTATAACATTGATGATCCGCTGAAGAAGAGTGCCACCATTGGATTCATCAACAACTTTGGTCAGATACCGAAACAAGTGAGATAATAGTGAAAGCTTTAGGTTTAGTTTTGAGCATCGTTACCCGTTCAATAAGCCGTGACCCGAGGAGTTATTGTTGGGACAGAGACTGCAGTACTTCTGCAGTGTAGATTTCTACTCTTGTCATTTAGTCATTATCTGAATGTTCGCTAAGATGCTTGTTATGAAACTAAATTGAATTCTTTTGTGTTGGCACATTTATTTTATTTGAAAAGCTAAACGTTCATTTTAAGATAAATAAACATTGTTAACCACAAAATTTGAAATGATCAATGTGTTTGTTATATGAGCAGCGTATGAACTAATTTTGTTTCTTTGGTGAAATGCTTGCTGATTTTGTCTCTATATTCTAGTCTGGTTATTATAATTATGTGTTGTTCATATTAGTGCCATACTTAACTTGAATACAAAGTTTCTGAAATTTTCTTTTCAGTTGTTCAAAAAGCCACATCCACAAAAGAAGTTGAACATCCCAAAGAATATAGATGTTTTACCTCTTGGATCCATGTTTAGTACACATCCCGATAAATTGTTCTTCCATCATCTTGACAACCTCAGGCCTACTATGTCACCAATAAAAGGTATGCCATCTATTTGTTCTCTACCCCTTCCTCCCGGTCTCTTTCTCTCTATTCCTGACAAATTTTGCCAGGAATTGGCTTGGGCTCCCATACAATCTTATGAGGAAATTAAAAGGCATTAATATCTCGGGCCTATCCAGATTGAGGGTTCATTGGATCAGCAGTTGTGGATTTAGATGGTAAGATAAATAGACAGAGAGAAAAACGTATCCTAATTTTTGCTATGTTGTTTCAGAACTGAAGAGTGTCGTCGGTCAGATTATCCACAACGAGCGATCAGTGTTGGCCGTAGAACAGAACAAAGTACTGATACCACCAACATACAACAAGTACCTGGCATGGGGCTTCTCTGATCTTAGTCTCAGGATTGGCAATTATGACTCGGATAAAGTAAGTTGATTATCTCTCCCAATGACACGACCAATTGGTACTGACAATGATTTCGATTTTTAACAGGTTTTCATCTTCTAAGTACAAATGGGATATGTTTTTATATTATTTTATGGTAGTATTATTTATTTTCAAGATTGAGAAATCCTATAAAACATTTTGCAGCTATCTATCTAGTGTGACGTTGAGGTGTAGCAATACATTAAATAAAGAAATATTATTCATATTGGTCAGCTGATTGAGACTACGATATTTAAGATTGTTATATATTGTGGTTCATTGATTATGGGTAATTGGTGTACTTTGATATGATGGCGTGTTTGATGTTTTCCAGGCTACTAATGTGTTTGAGAATGTTGGAAGTGGAGAGATACTGACGGCAGCTTGTCCTGACTGTAAGACGGTCATCACAGCTGGTACTAGCACCGTGAGTACATATAGACTGTATAATACAGCTGTTTAATCAGTATCTCCTTCATCTTAGCTTAACTGTTTATAAAGATGAAGATTCCTTTTGTGGTTGTTTCGGTTTGTCAAATCATTAGTTCTCTATGTTTCTGGCCTGTACTCCCTCAGCTAATATTAGGTGTTTTTAGCTAATACATAGAGTCAATACATTCATTATCCATTGCCTTAAAAACAGTGCTGAGAATAAGTTATTTTTAAACAATTGATCATTATTTGTAAATTGCAATTAAGAATTAAGCTTGGAATGTGGGATGACTAGGAGTTACTATCCCAAAACTGTGGGAAATCTGGCCAGTTATTGTCTGATGCCGGAATATGATGATCAGAAGTGAGAACAAAATCAACAGTATTGCTGTAGAACATTTTCTACGTCCTTTGCTGAGATCGCATGATCTAGACTGAGATTTTACCCAGATTGTAGCATGGACAAAATTGGTTGATGGTGAAATTACATTAAGCTAAATCTCTTGAATTGGTAAACAGTTAGAAGATGTTATTGGGTTTTTTATCATTA
Source organism: Paralvinella palmiformis (assembly GCA_025642065.1). Classification (NCBI taxonomy): domain Eukaryota; kingdom Metazoa; phylum Annelida; class Polychaeta; order Terebellida; family Alvinellidae; genus Paralvinella; species Paralvinella palmiformis. Next base: position 144,005 of record JAODUP010000759.1, on the reverse strand, counting down.
GTTCACGGCTGATTGCAGCTTTTTTAGAATTTCAACGAATTGACGAAAAGAGAAAAGATCGACATAAAATAAAGATGTGATCTCTAAGTAGGCTGATACTGTGATATGGAAATAACAAAGCTGAGGGTGGGAATGGGATTCACCCCCCCCCCCCCAATATTGTTAAAAGTTTAATGGTGCATTTGTGTGAATGTATTTACCAAGTTGAATTTTGGTGTGTGTGTGTGTGTTGTGTGTGTGTAAGATAATGCGTTTTGAACAGTTCCTACTTTCCATCGTGCCGCTAATTCCAACAACTGTCACCTTTAGCTTCCATGTTTAGTTTCCAGCTTCAATAAATAATTAAGATTAGGAATAGAAGATGCAAATAATATGTAAACAATATTACTTATAAGAAGCTTACTCGAAACGTACCATAAATGTGATATAAAACAGTGATCATGTGGCATATTTCTTACCAGGTCGTTTATGTCTGGGAGTTTGGAAAGGGCAAGGACCGACGAAGTTTGGTGTTAAGAAGGTCACTCTATGGACATACGGAGCCAGTGACCTGTCTGGCTGCATCAGCAGGCTATAACATAATAGTCAGTGGGTCACGTGATCGTACCTGTATCGTCTGGGATCTCAGTCGATTGTTGTTCGTTCGTCAGCTTCGTGGACACGCTGCTCCTGTTGCAGCCATCTGTATCAATGAGCTGACTGTAAGTATTTACATAAGTTAAAAAAAATTTTTAAGTGTTTACATTCATCTTGGTGATACCTGGGACATAGATGTCTGACATCCATGGACACTCATAATGCTGACTCATCTATAGACACTTACAAGCTCACTCATCCTTGGACACCCATGAGCTGACTCACCAATAAAGACCCCTGAACTGACTCAAGACTTTGTTCTTCTAACCCATAATATTGGCTGTTTAAAAAAAAGTGAAATCAACATCCAAATAACCTATAAACTGGATTCAGCGTGGCTTAACCTCGACTGATCTTAATCTCATTTGTGTACACCCCATTGTTTTTTACGTTGTAGCTAATGTTTTCCATTACAGGGTGATATCGCCACTTGTGCTGGCACATTTTTGCACGTATGGAGTATAAATGGAGATGAAATTGCCAGCATCAACACGGCGACGGGACGTAACCAGCAGATCTTCTGTGTGGCTATGTCACAGGTTTGTTATGATAAGCGTATAACTATGCGTAATATTTATTAAGACCCATACCCCTAGGCCATAACATTGTGTGTGGCTACAGAGAGAGGGAGGGAGGGGGGTGGGGGAGGAATAAAATTTGGCACTAGGTAAGGTATATTACTGAAATATGTCAATTATCATATGTTAAAATATGTATAATATGTAAATAATAATTTTCTTGATTTGTTTTCTCAATAAAGTTAAAACAATTTCCCATTATGTTTTTTTCATAAAGCATTAGTCCATTAGCCAACATTAATACATTACCCAAAACTGAGGCATTGCCATTTCTCTCATCTAACTGCTGCAGACCAATACAATGTTACAGACCAATACAATGTTACAGGCCAATAGGATGTTAGAGACCAGTAAGATATTACACACCAATACGATGTTACAGACCAATACAATGTTACAGAACAATACTCTGACTCCTAATAATGCACTCTAAGTTTGGCTAAATTATAAATGCTATATATCTATCTCTGCATGGTCAAAATAACAAGTTATCAGTGCATCTTTGTTTGGCAATATAATTGATAGACTTATCTGAAGACCTTTGATATTAGTTAATATTGAAGGCCACAAGGTGCCAGTATGGGCATAAGCAGCAGCAAGCCTAAAGATCCAATATGGATACATTTCAAGGAAGTTGTTGATTGCATAACATATACAAAATTTGTTGCCTCTTATGTTAAAATATTAAAATATAATCACTAAAATATTAACTATTGATAACATTTATTGTGGCTTAGTGGATAGTTTGATTTGTTTCTGGTTTTTACCACAGTCCTGGCAAAAACTGGTTTTGGACAGCAAAAGCCCAACCCTGAAATATAACCGGATATTATTAATATGTCGGATTGTTTGAAAAGTGTAGACATTCATTGTAGTTCAGTACATTTAATTAGATCTATTTTAATTCAATAAAAATGTATGAATTAATGTCACAATATCTGTGGCACTCAAGTTTGGTGGAGCTCACTTTTTACTAAGAAGAGCCATTTAACATTTAACACACTTTAACTCTAAAGCCCTGATATTCTGCTGAAAATATATAGTCAAATACTATTGCAGGTGCCAGTGTCTCGGCTCAAGTCATATGGTGATTGTGCATTTAGTGTTGCAGCCCCCCACTTTGTGCCGCCAGATATTAGAAATGCATCTTCTCTTGATTATTTTAAATCAGTTCTAAAAACGCACTTGTTCAACGTCGCTTTCACAGATAAATAATTATTATCTGGTAAATCGCTTACAGGGATTTTACAGACATATTATTTGGGATATTATTATATTGCATATTATTTGTACAGCGCCTTTGAATGGTTCCTGCTAGTAAGGGTGCTTCATTAAATATACATTATTATTATATATTTGTATATTCCTCAAATGTTCTGAGTATACTGTTACTTTATTGTGTTAAGTTTCATTGTTATCAATATATAGATGGTCACGTGTATATTATATAGTTTTGTTCTATCTTCCATATATAGATGATGGAGTGGGACTCCAAAAATGTGATAATGACAGGAAACAGTGATGGAGTGGTTAGAGTAAGTTTAATCTGTCTTACTATCCGTCTAGTGCTTATTTGTGAATAAAAGATTGATACATTTTAAAGAAACAGATAAGACAATGAGTCAAGTAAATGGATTCCTTGACACACCCTGGCAGAGAGGAAGACAGGCAAACAGACACATACAAACACACACACGCATGCACACACACACACACACACACACACACACATGCATGCACACACACACATATGCAAATATTTGCTAGTCAATAATTTTTTATTTCATCTGACTGACTGATATCAGTAATCTTGTTTTTTTTTGTTTTATGTGTTAAATAAAGAAAAACACAATTGTCATATTCTGTCTCATTCTAATCGTAATGAACTGAATCCAATTTTAAGATGTGGAGTGTCGAGTTTGTGGAGGTCATTGATGACTCTAAGGCAGCTCTGAAACAAGAACCGAGCACAGATTCAGCAGATGGTAAGTCGGACTGTACTTCTGTGACCTCCAGCACTTCGCAGCCACAACTAATACCAGGTTCTCGTAAGCGCTCGGTAATCGAAGACCAACCAGAGCAGCGTTCTGCGGTTGAGAGGCTCCAAGATTTTAAGGATCCCGAATTCCTGACAGCAAAGGTTGAAGAGCTTGGCTCTTCAGCCGAGAGTGACAGTGGTAATGCTGTTGAGGCGATGAGACAGAGAGTGGAGTCATTACTGGGAGAAAATGGCTCAAGCAGTTTTACGGATCACAATCTAGTCAGTAATGATGACCAGGATCCAAATGTGGATTTAATGTCCTTCGATGAATCGGGCAGCTCATTCGTCGATGGTGTCGGTCAATCTAAGGCACTTGATTCTGATTTGACAGTTGCCCAAAAGGAGGTGAAGTCTCCGACAGACTTTGTCATGGTGACGGCGACTGATGTTAAGGAAGCACTGTCAACGGCATTACAAGGCAACCTGCCGACAAACAACAGGTCACTGAAACTAAGAGAGGGCTTCAGCTGGCAGAGGCAGCTGGTATTCAGGAGTAAGCTCACCATGCACACAGCATTTGAACGTAAAGATAACAAGGATCCAGCTGCTGTGACAGCTATAGCAGTATCAAAGTAAGTCAACAGATGTTGCACGTGAAGTGGTGATGATAAGTTGTTGCTTTACAACCATCTTTATGCACATGCTACGCCAAGTAACTCAGTATGTAGTCAGTGTGTAAGTCAGGGAAGTGATCTAAATGGCTTATTTTGGAACACTGAAAATGTCGGCTAAACATTTCTTAACGTGGTATGGTGGCATCATCTTATTAGTTAAATACCATCTTGTTAATAATTAGCACCATCTCCTGTAGCCTGTCCTAAGAAGGATAACAAGTCCCCTCAGTGGAATCATGGGTAATTGTGTAAAAATGTACAGTAATAATAATATTAGCAACAGTGGCGTCCTTCTTATGTACTGCTTTCATGTGTGTTTTCGTATTGTGTTTCACTCGTAGTTATCTCTGGTATGCCAGCTCAGTGCTAAATGACAAGTGCTTTCATCACAGGTGTCTCATTGGTAGCAGTGCAGTGGAATTATCTATCAAGCTTCGATTATCTAAATTTTCAATCACCTTTTTACTGTCCGATTTGATTTGACGTGATGTTGTGCTGCCATCTGACGAGTTAAATTGGTGAAATAATTGTTACATTTAATCCAGTGCCCGGAGACTTTTCTCCTTGATGAAATATGATATGATGCTGACTTTACATAACAAACGGATCATGGTGACTCTGAGTCAAAGATTTTCTCTTTGAGAAGACACCATTGGAACCATGTTATCTATAATTTACATGATCAGTTAACCCAATCACTTGTTTTTGTAACTTAACTAGGCCTGTTGCTCTTGTTCCGGATGTGTGTTTACCCAAATTTCACCTACATAATTAAAGGTTCTCCTCCATGGTCTAAAGGGTAGTGTGGTTAGCCACATATCTGAACAACCTGGGTTCAAATCTTGGCATGGACACGTCGAAAGGGTGTTTCATCTTTCACTTTATGTCATCACTCAGGCCATTTAGCCTGCCTTGTGCACAAGTGGCTATAAACTATCACACACACTTACATAATTAAAATAAGGTATACAAGAAATGCATGGTATTATGTTTTATGCACTGTTATGTGAGGATATTTCATTTAGATTAATATTGAAATATATTATGACAAAATTCTTTAGACAATTTAAACACGAGTCTGATTGATGTTTTCTCCTTTAAAATTGACTTATTGCTCGTGATGTTTGAATTTTGTCAAAAAATTTCTTTTAAGGAAAATACATAAAATAAGTGATAGTGATGATAATACATGTAGGAAAAGGAGATATTATTATAAACCCTATTTGTATGTTGCCCTTTTCTAAATTAAACTCCTTTCCAAAACTTGTATATCAAGGCATTTTTTCATGGCAGTAACTAAGCGTGTTCTAAATTTGATGTTGTGGCACCAATAAAGACAGTATTGTGGGTAAAACCAAGTAATTTCTTAATACTCTTCTTCTGCCCACCTCCCTATAGTGGGGAAAATCTGTTTTATCATATACCAAAAATATGATTGATTTTTTTAAAGTTGCACTAGTTTTATTCAGCAAATGTTGGAGCTCAGAACTTCAGGACCTCCTAGCCATAATGAAAGTATAAAATTCATACTGTAACAACGATAAGAAGATGTTCATGTACCAAAAGAGATCATTAAAATTATTCTTAGACAGTAATTCAATTTTGATGTGTTCTTTCTTTTGTGCAGGGACCACAAGACAGTGTATGTAGGTGATGCCAAAGGTCGTGTTTACAGCTGGACAGTTACAGATCAGCCGGGAAGAGTGGTCGCTGATCACTGGGTTAAGGATGATGGCGGTGACAGCTGTCAAGGATGTAACGTCAAGTTTTCATTTTCAGAGCGACGTCATCATTGCCGTAATTGTGGCCAGCTGTTCTGCTCCAGGTATGGATTACGTTGATTTACTGTGTGGTGCTTCCAGAATAGGAAAAAATATATGTTGTATATGATTACCAACTTCACCATTATTCTCTTTTGCTAGTTTTAACTCAGGGGTGAGAATTCCCCCGTGGATCAGCGGTTTCCAGCGTGGCTCTAAAATTGCTCAAATGTCAAAATTTTCCATTTTCCAGCTTTTTACTTTCTCTTTTGTTCTCATCCCTGATTAAACTGATCTAAAATAATCACAGTTGTTATAATTTGATGTATTATTTTAAACAAGATGGTCTGTTCGGTAAGAAATATATGATTTTTTTATGGCATTGCCTGCTCATATTGTTGACACAATTTAACAATATCAGTACTAATGTGGCATCTTCTGCACACTTATTTTGAAGCTGTCTTTCTTACATATCACAGGTGTAGTAGGTACGAGACAGAAATCAAACGTCTTAGGATCGTGAAGCCTGTCCGTGTGTGCCAGTTGTGCTACAACTCGCTGAAGGCCATGCAAGCTTCAGATGCACTGAACAAGCAGCTTAGCGTTAAAGCTTGAGTTGCACTACCGGCTGTTAGAAGGCTGGCAGACATTGACAATCTGAGGAGTTATCAAGGTATTTCGGATTAAGGAGCAAGACTCATAAGTTACAAACGTAGGTTATATATTGATATGAGAGTGTTTTGAATGTATTAACTGAGTATATCTATTAGCATTAGCAGTATCCATCACATGTCATATGTTGTAGATGTTACCATTCAGCGTACAAGAGAGAGAGAGAGAGAGTAGCATTATTACGATGATGTAGCCTTTATAGGCATATTTCTAATGGCAACGGTACAGTCTGTATTATAGTTTATAACCATGGCAACATTTAGTCAACAAACATTTCTTACCACCTAGCATAAGTGATATGTGTGTATATATTTCTTGTATGCTATAAACTTTCACTAATAGATGTTAAGCTGTGTGTTGTTCGTTCATCGTTTGTCTAATGAATTGTCAGACGCCATTATAACAAATGTCATAACAGTTAGTGTGTATGTGTGGTTAGTACGGATTTATGTACAAACTGAGTATGTAATATGTGCTTTTGATTACATCTGTTAACTATGCAGCATTTGATGAAGCTTACTTGAAAGGGCAATTTTACTTTGAGTAAGTGATTTCTATTATTGGACATAACAAAGCCATTCCCACATGTGTTAATCCGGGTGTTACTTGTTTTGTTCTGTCTGCTTTCTATCTCTCCCGTCTAACACGATGCACCTTCAACCGACCTGTTTCTGTAACTATTATATATTAGGTAAAGGTATTCCATGAATAATGTGATTTACCTAAGTGAAACAAAGAAAATCGGTTAGAAGCACGGTGGGCCTGATGCTGCTAATCCATCGCATTAAGATGGTTAGAAGTGAACTGGAAGCCAAAGCTGACTGTCTATGATATTTGATGCTTGGTTGGTGTCTGATACAAACTGTTCTGTATCGAGTGCATGTTTTCTCTTTTTTGGTTTTTTAGCCTACGTCACAGACTGCATCACAGTGTGGAGTGTGTAGTTTAATATAGCAGATAAAATGTGTTCACGTAGTTAGTTGTTAAGATGAACGGCGATTACATAGCCACGAGAAATTGACATACAAAAACCTTTATTTATAATCACTGTAAATATGTACGTCACTGTCGGTTAGCTCAAGAAGATATCCTCTGACTTGTCAGTAATGTTAGACTGTACATAGCTACGTTCCCGGCATTTGTGTGGCTGTGGACACCATGTCTTCAGTGTATGGGATCAAACACAAACACACAGTGTTGTACATAGTCCTGTTGGTTAATGTTGGATCATCAATGCTATTTATCCTGTTTGTACGTGTCATGTTTTGGCCCCGTCATGAAATTGTTGATGACATGAACGATGATGGCTCTGCATTAAAATGATACAAATAGGCATTTGTACTTCATATGATTAAATTCATTGGAAAAATTGGGTTCACGCTCATCTAATTGAAAAAAGGTCATGTTCTTATGATGTACAGCTCCTGTTTACTATAAGAATAATAACTATTTGTGTTGTTTGTGAGTGCAGCGGAGAAAACATTGCACTGTAAAGCTCCAGATCCGGATTTGAATCCCGCCGTTACCTCTGTTTGTGGAATATTTATCTCCTTGCGGCATCGCCTCATGGCTCTATGTCCCAGATGTGACAATTGTTGAGGTTAAATAAAGCACTCACTCACTCTGTCACACATATTCCTTGTGTCCACAGACAAATGGGACATTTCTTAACAGTACCACTTCAATGTATTAGACTGAAACCATACAGTGACATTGTCTTGTAGCATGCAGATCTATGTCAGAGAATCGTACTTGTTGTCAGCTGTAATCGTTTAGCAATTAGTGGCTGTAATTTAATGTCAGGTAGTAAGTAACCTAGTCAGACTGAAGCCAGAGATAAACTGTGGTTTTCTTTCCCTTTGCTATGACTGCCAGCTAGGTTTATTTCAGATGGTTCATCTTATACACTCATTTATCATGGAGCTTGAAGCAAAACCAGCCAACTAATATAAGCTTTGAAGGCTTAATGCATCGATGTAGTTTCTTAGCCAAAATATACTGTATCGTGTTTGCAACAATGATATCAGTATTGCTGCTTTAAAAGTGGTGTGTAATGATTATCATTTAAGAGTGTATTATATTTTAACTTGTTTTTAATCACCCTTTCCCAATCACTGTGTAATTGAGTTGCTTACATCTGTCAATTAAGACTGGGTGCATCACGTCATTGCATTCGTTTCGTCGCAGGCAGTGCTGCGGTTTGGCATCCTGGCTTGTTCATAATGCATGTCACCGTCACCCTGAAATCAAAGCGCCACCGTTTTATATATATATTGAATGTGAACCACTTCGCGAATTCTCATTGATGCTGTATCATTGAAATCTGTTATTATCACAACACTTCTAGTCAAGCAGTTCAGTCGGTGTTATGGCATTGCTTCCATTCACCGATGTCCACAAACCGATCATTGTCACCCGTTAGTGTTTGGTCTATCAGCATTCGCTGCTAAGAACAATGTATTAGTCCTCCATGAAATGTATGACACGATATATGATTACGTCTGTGTAGTTCGCAACACATCCCTCATTGCTTAGCATTACTGATGTGATTGTCATGTCTGACTGTAGGCAGGCCTAAAGCTGTTGTGTTAGTCTGCAGTTCTCTTCGTGTTAGCCACAGAATAGAAACCACTCTGGTGTTATATATGCTTCAACCAATAGAAAACATCAGTATATCCTGCTTAGGTTAAGACGTTAAGTGTTATTCATTTTACCATAATGACATCAGTAAAGGTTTAGATTGTCCAGTGTCTCCATGTGCGCGCGCGTGTGTAGAAAGAAAATACTGCACGGGCTCGGTAATAAACAGTAGGTCATGTGATGCATGGTCAAAACCGGCTGGACAGTGTTCGGGTGCATGTTTATCTCTTGTTAATCTGGTGAGATAATTGGAAGGCTACTAAAACACTATTTTTAGGTTTCGTCCATGTTTCTGTCATCTCGTCTATAGTAGTACATGTTGTACAGTAAACGTTGGCGACTGCGTGGTCTTTGTCTGAATATTCTCCAGTTAGAGATAGGTGTATGCATTGATAAGAACTAGCAGACACACACACACACACACACACACACGCGAATAAACAAACAGAATGCGAGTGACATTAAGCAAGAAATGATTGATAAATGGCCTCATACAGCCGCAGTGACTGTGAAGTCTCCACGTTTACACGATATATGAAATAAAGTGGACAGATTATAAAAAATATTATCTGTTTGCTTCTTTCTTCTCGTGCGCGAGTGCAAAATGATGAATTAGTAGTAATAAAAATGGTCTAACATCTTGCCTTGTACTTTACTTATTGGTGTAACTGTCTTAGACTATACATCCTTATCAATTTTGTTTCTAAACAAGTCACATTTTCAAGTATACCTGATAGCGTATTGTAATAATCTTATTACCTGGTCGTCTTGATATTATCAACATTATTTTTCATGTTTGAAGTCTTTTTGACGTTTTACGTTGTTATCTTTAATTGCTTCCATTTGGGCTAATTTTGTGACCATTGTTGATCAAAAATATCTAATAAAAAACAAATTCATTTTTTGGTAATATTTCTTGGCATAAATTCGATATAATTAAATAACGATATAATTTTTCTCACTGAATTTGCTGTTGTGGTACATAAATGCTACATACAAATTTCTTTCATATAAATCCATTTCATCCATACATGGACATTTCAAATCCAACTCACAGCCATGAGATTCTGGATAAAATCCATTTTGGTGAAAACACTTATTGCTTATCTTCCTTGTTGGGGTAATTAATGAAAAGCAGGAACCAACTTTGTTTGAGGTTTCTTAACTTTATGAAGTTACACAATTCTTTTCCATGCAAAAAAGCGTCTTGATCAGAATTTATGTGTGTGGGGGGGGGTGCAAATTCATAAGAAATCAGCTGACATTTAAAAATTAAAACAACTACAGTGTTGGTGTTGTGATAACTAGAATAAGAAAATCATTACTTGCTAAATTTGTCAGAGAAAAGATGATGAATATTTAACCTGGAATAATTCTATTGATTCCAGTTGTAGAAATCTGTCAAAATATTTCACCAATATACATGTACAGCCAAATAATAATTTTGAAAAAATGGTGAATAGATCAGGTGATATGGGGAATTATAGAGAACATAACAAAAAATATTTCAAATATAATGTATAATTTTTTAATACAATGCATTGATGTCAATTTGAATATCATTTTTGATTCTAGTAGGATACGTTTTTGCAGGATTCCCGCGAGATTTAGATGAGGGACACAAAAACTAAAGGAACTGTGCCCGAAGTTATGTAGAAAATATCTATCAGCCACAATTTACCATCAAACCCAGATCCCTAAATGACACACCCACAAAATATTCCAAGTAATGAATGACTTTTGAATAAATGAGTTTTGTTGTGCATTGTTAGATGCTGGTTGATTGGCCGAGATGTTGAAATGCGTGAAATTTGGCCAATGAGTATGTATCTTCTAAGTTTTCACAAGTATCTTCATTACAACGGCCAACAATCATGGCAAAACGAATAGCTTCACAGCTTTGGCACTCGCCCGGGACACTTCGGGGCCCACTTCAACAGGCATGGGCAACAGGGCCCACTTCATCAATCTTAGAATCAGGCAAAAACCATGAATCCAGTGAATTTGTAGAAACTCTAAACAGCTAAATTTGTTCATAATAATATTAGGTCTAGCACATACACCATCTATGAAGTAAAAATGTCTATAAGTCATGAAATGTATACGTTGCTGTTTTACAGCCACTTTTGTGCACAAGGTAGGCTAAATTGGCCAAGTGACCTCCAAAGGTAATGAGGCGAAGTGAAAGAGGATTGAACGTGTATGAGCCATGAAAATTAGCATTAAAAGCGTGAAAATAAAGAGTAATTTAAATTTATAAATAATTATCAAAAACCTGCATACTTTGCATTATAATTCAGGTAGTTCCCAACTGTGATATGTGTTATTTGATATCTTCACTATCTTGCATTCCAAAATTTGTATTTCAAATATTGAATAAATTGAACTCGACAGTGAAACTCATTTGTCTGAATGTGTATACTGGTTTGAATTTGGACGTCTAACAGTGTTCCAGCTAGGTTTTGAAAAGTACAGGGTGCAGTTGGCAGATGGAGGGCACTTTTACGGGTGAAAGATATTTTTGAGGGCACATCATTTGAAATCAGTTTTTTAGTTAACTTAGGCATTTGGTTAATATTCATGAAATGGAGCTTGTGACAATATCATAATTACCAATAACACCTGGCGCCCTATAAAATAAAACGTACAGGGTACAGTTAAATAGGACTTAGTTAAAAAGGTGTTCAGAATACATGATCTTTTGTTGTAATTTGAGTTTATTTTAATATGTTTTACATGTACCTTCCTTTAAACAGCTGCAACCAGAAAGATATGAACAAACCGTGGACTAGTATATAGTTTATAGGCATTTGCTAAATACTCTGTGCTGGTTCCACATGAGACATATGGCAGAAGGGTGACTTCCTGGATGAACAAAATATCCAACAGCCACAAATATTATTGGGATTCAAACCTCGAGTTACAGATCTGCAGTGCACAATGATAACAACTTCATTATGAAAGTGACTGCTCTGATCAGATCAGAATATTCATACAACTACCTAGGTCTTTTCAGGACTGCCCTATGTCATCACCAGTCACCCTCTAGCTAAACATCTCGGCTTTTGCAACATCACACATCATCACGCCACTTTTAATAGCTGTTTTACACGCCCAATGTTTCATGCCATTATATATATATATATATATATATATATATCTACAAATATAAATATAGGCTCTGATCACTTCAAATGTATGACATCCTAGAAAATAGAGCAGGATTTGAATTGTGTTGTTGTCACCGACTTGTAATTGTGTCAAATTATAGCTTAATTTTCCAGTATACAAAACTAAAACATATCACAATTCTTTTGTTCACTAAAAATTTTCATCACTAACAGTTATCACAAAATTCTTCACGAGACTGAGAAAGGCTAAAAACCATCCAAATTATCAACGAGTATGTAGTTGTCATTTGATTCAATACTGCAACGTGTGTAATCAAATGGGCCAAAACCTTCTGAAGTAATGGAAAATGCACTCACTACCTTACCCAATACTTACACCAATAAACCATAATAACAAATTATTATCATCATTATTATTTAATAGTATTATTTTGTTTGCTGGAATCACACTAACAGATGTTAAATAAGATGAATCTTGCAGTAAAGTATTTATATGTTGTAACAGGAAGCATATACGACCATATTTCATATGTAAGCTCAAGTCAATGACATGATAAACCATCAGACTTTCAGTTTTCTTAGGTCTTCAATTATTTCTGCGTTATAATTATAAGTTTTAGTTGCTTCTGCCGCATATTCCATGTCACCTTGCCCAGTGATATCACTTCTTATCACGTTGATACTTAAATCATGTTACACTAGATCTAGTGGTGACATTTGTACAATAGCGCACAACTGGAGAGTGGCAAATCATTGATAACATAGTTTTGCTGGAGTTCATAATTTAGTTACTAACATTATCAGCAACACATCTTTATTTCATGGTTGGCTGATAACGGAAGCATCTAGATAATAATGACTACTGTTTGCTAAATGCCTGCTGTTGCTAGTGATAAAATTGTTAAATATCAGTCACCGTAATTCGTTGATATTTAATCATATATCTTAATTTGTCCTTTTCCAATATTTTGGCAGTGTTCAAATGTGGTAAGAACGGAGCAATGCCATCTTAGGCAAACAGCTCATCAAGAAAATTGTAATCTATTTGTCAGTGTGCATACTGATGAGTGGACATTACACTGCCAAAAATCTTGAAAATGGAATTTGTGCAATTACAAATGGAAAATAAAATAAGACTGATGCAAATTAACAGATTGCACACACAAACCTGAAGATATGAAAAGTTTCACGTGAAAAACACCACCGCTGCTGGGAAATATTTTTTATTTAAAATAAAGATGTAAACATTAACCAACACCACTTGTTGCATCTCAAGTGTTATTAAACCGGAGAAAGACATGTTAATGGTAAGTTAATTACCCCATCAAGCACTAAAAAAACAATAAATAAAGGGCAAAGCTTAAACAGAACTGCACATGTAATCCTTGCGTTTATGGTGTTTCTGTACTCGGAGCTAACTTTCATAACATTTTTTACACAAAATTTACAATTATATGGCACATATGTTTTTAGTGAGCTTCGCAGTAAGTGCTCTTTATTATATCATTGTTAATTCATATCAGCTCAGGATACTATACTCCAGGGCTAGAATTTTCACACGAATCTACGAATCAATTCCCGCAATTTTTGTCGTGCAAATCACCACTGATTTGTGCAAAATTCACCGAATAAAATACTAAAAGCACTTTTGTCGGTTTGTAAATTCTTGAATAATTCTAAAACTAACTGTAGTGTCCATTCACCATTCCATTCGTAAATACAAGTTGATTCTCTTAAAATCAATCTGAGAGAATCCAGGTTGATTCTCGTAAATTATTGCGAAATTCTAGCCCCGTACTCCCTGGCTGTTATATTTCTCTGAGCACTCATATTGTAGCGCTGGTATAAGTAACAATATTAATGAGATTTTCCCTACAGAATCACTCTTCGACAATATGTCCCAGGTACAACCAGCTCTGAAGTTAAACAAACCACTCGCTCACGTTTCTCTCTCATATACAGTCATTCACTTCTGCCAGACATTCATTTACAGCTGAAAGAATTTAAGAATGTGGAAGTTGAAGAAAGCAAGCCAAACGTATAAGAACAGTAAACCGAAATAAAAAATCTGGAAATTCCTGTTAAAGTACGAAGTGTCCTATACTTACACATGAAGCCTGCAAAAGCTCAACTATATTATCCATGGCATGCCTTCTTGCGCTAAACATTATTCACAATAAAACATACACATATTTATTACTGGACAAATGGTTGAAATAGTTTCTCACCCACAAAATATATTCTAAGATACAACCAACCACTTTTGGATGCTTTAATAGCAGAAAAAATCTGTTAAAATATATTAACAGTAAAAATATATTGACCAAATATTTTAATATATTTGTATGTAAGTACATTACCTAAACAAAATATTTGTGTCATCAGGGTTAAAAACAATTAAAAATAATTTAACAAACAATTCAGAAAAAAATGAAAACCACAAAATATCTGATCCTGGAATGAATCGCTTCATATGAAATAAATGCTTCTGTTGATGTCATATACACATCATAATAAATAAATCATCAACATAAACATTTTAAAATATTCACCTGATTGTTAACAGAGTTCTGGTGATAACAAATATTGCAACTATATTTGTAGCTTCAGATTATATCGAAGCAAAATGTTTCAGAAAGAATCTCGATACCACGGAAAATAAAGTTGATCTGAAAGACTATCCAGGAGGACGATGAACATAATAATCCTGATTAGATCAATACAGTTTGATCAAAATCACTAAAATACTTGAAATTCCAGGAAGACAATGAACATAATAATCCTGATTAGATCAATACAGTTTGATCAAAATCACTAAAATACTTGAAACAATAAACTCCTCTGGGAAGTCAAACAAATAGTTCACATTATCTTAAAATATCACAGGACAATAAACAAGGTTTGTTCAAATATCACAGTGAATAATGGCTAAATTAATGTCTTAAGACATTACTTCTTTAGGAAAAAAGGGATGATGTACGTTATGAAGGTTACAGCCAACAAGGTGTACCTGAGTGTGGAATATTTTGAGAAAAAGCTCCAAAACTGAATTAAAAATATACATAATTCTAATGTTATATTCTGATCAGAATACTGTGAACATTGACTGAGTGAATAATATTCATGTGACATTGACAGGACCTTTTCACAACATTGTTACCTATACTTACACATATGGAACTTCATAATTACTTCAAATTATTTGTTCTGTCTTATCAATTATGTGAAAGATCACCTAATTTTTCATATATATATATATATATATATATATATATATGACAGAAATAACCGTAAGCATTTTCTAAATGCTAAACAACAATTTCAGACACAGACTATATCATCTCTCTGTTTACGTTTCATGTGCGTTTTCCTGATTGTATACTGACTCATAAGAAAATATTGAATTATACCAATACAGAGTGGCAACATACAAGACAAGGTAAACATGGAATATTTCAACCTGTCCAGTGCTCTAGCTGATATAACAGAAGCCTGATATTGCTGATATCCATAACTGTTCAGAATGGACACGGTCAACATTGGTGCTAGAGATATTGCAGGTTTTGTGATCAGTGCATTGGTCCCAAACACCATTGATGAAACAGGATGTCTAAAAGAGAGAAATGTTTATTTGAGAATTGCATGTCTGTGAGGATGATGATGATGATTGATGTTTTACGGCCACTTTTTTGCACAAGGTAGGCTAAATGGGCCGAGCGGCCTCCAAAGGTAATGAGACGAAGTGAAAGACGAAACAACCTTCAGATATGCCCACGCCGGGATTCGAACACGGGTGGTAGTGATCTGTGGTCCAACACGCTAGCGCTAGACCACGGAGGCGCCCATATACATATATATATATGAATAACCATATTTTATTAACAATTAACCCTTTTCTTCATATAACAGCCATTATTTATATAACAGTGGATCAAGCAGTATTCAATGATTGTAAATAGAATGTGGTCATTCATATATATATATATATATATATATATATATCTAAATATATGAATGACCATATTCTATTTACAATCATATATATATATATATATATATATGAATTACCATATTCTATTTGGGTCTGTCCACAGTAAAGTGCCATTCTGTGTATTTTTAGGAATGTATAACTTACAAAAGCAATATTTATCTGTATAGTAATGTTGGTTATTTAATTTTGCAATTGTCATATAACTAACTGTGTTAAATTAAAACTGAGACAAAATCAGCCATTAAACTTATTAAAATCCATGAATATATCATAAAATAAATACAATGTCCACACTAATTTTACACAAAATGTATGACATTACATTGTTCATAATGCGTGAACTCACATAACATGCGTCTGTCCAATCTGATTATGTGAGTTCTATCACCAATTTTTTTTTATATTATGAGGTACCAGAATATTTCATGTCCATCAAGTGTGACACAACAACACAAATATCAGTAACTACTTGTAAGGATTTTAGTATTTTGCTAATAAATAACAAATTAAGTTTTGTCCGTCTTCGTTACGTGAATGACAGATGAATTTTTGGAATGTGTGTTGATCCAGAAGCTTTACCAGTACTATGATCTAGTTTGTTTTCCCACAAACCTCAAAACCAGCATGGAATCAGCATTATCTGATGGGAAGAGGGTTGTCAGTCCATCAAAGTTACGTGAGTAACACACAGAAAATGGTGCAAAACTGATGAATATCTAATTTTATTTTCACTAATTCTTACTTCATAACTATGCATGGTGTTATTACTCAATATTTGAATGTGAAATAAGGAAATACATTTTGCAATTTTATTCTGATTTGCAACTCACGTAACAGGACACCCAAATAAATTATGTAATCATAAACTGATGTAACACAGACATCTGAACTTATGTAAATGAGACTTTGCTGGAAGAGAAAGTCACGTAATTGAGAAATATTTAGTTTTAAGACATATTTTGTAAGCTGTGCCAAACTCAATAATAATCCAAATTTGTACTACTTAGTATCATAGATATGCCAACAAAACTTTAATCTGTGCTAAATCTGTGTTCATTGCCAAAATTTAATCACTGCTTTATTGTGATATTCCCACAAGAGATTATCCAAATAGCCGACCAACCCCCCCCAACCCAGAAACTACCCTTGATTTTCCAACAACTTATTCCTGGACATAACTTTTATGTTGTCAGTATCCAATAATCATTACATTTATATGTATAATATGTTTATAAATTTAGTCTTTCATATTGAATATGTTTAAACTTTTCTAAATCCTTTTTGGATGCTCTGCACCAAACTAAATCCCCCCCCATACACACTTAGATTTCACAATTTGAAAGTAGGGGACCATGTGCTTGTAAAGCATGGCACCGAGATATTTCCTGCTGCTGTAACTTTGTGTAAGACATAATTGATTAGTTTACCTTTGGAGTTAAGATATTAACATATATTCATTGAATAATTTATCTTAAGAGGTAAGATATATAATATATATATATATTAAATGAATGGTTTGTTTGCCTGAAGTTAAGACAGGTTGATGGGTCTGAAAATGTTGATTATAATGAGTTTTTTCTGAGACAGTTCAAAGCTAGTTTGTCTACCATGGTTACTGTTTAATGGACTGGTTGGTTACTGACTCAATTAACATGCTCATATTACTATTCATGTTAATGGTCATAAATAAATTTGAAAATGTATTAAAATTGTTTTAAGGTGTTCAAATATGCATCAGTTAATCTGGTTTAGTTTCGGTTCCGGTGGTGATTGCATAATGAAGAATATTTAATTCTTTATAACTTATTATAGAAATTACAGTTTTCTGAGTTGATATACATGGATCACTTATTTTCTACACTTTCAACCCCAGATGGGAGCTACACTGTATGGGATTTAACAGACTGCTATTTCTTGCCACTTAATTACCTCACTTGGACTCGATGTGGAACTTTAATGATAATCATGCTATAGAATTTTCCTATGAAACTCAAATACATACTATATTACATAATATTGAACATTTGATGATTATTTAATGCATTCATGAATGGTTAGTCCACGCATTCCATTTAATATATATCATGTGAAGATTCATATATCTGTATACATTATATTGGATTATAAAATTAATCTGTTTGAAATTATTAGCTCAATTTTTATTATTGACCTTTTTCCAAATTTCATCTGTGTGCCAACAAGCCTCTAAAAATATGGCAGAAAATGTTGGAAAACTGATGAGGAGAGTTATCTCATTCATGAAAATCACATTGTTCATTTGTTACACGAACCAGAAATTCTTATGAGAGGATCTTTTTTTCCCTTCTTTTTAATGATCTATAAATTTGTTTGCATGTTAAAGCAGCAACATCAGTTCACATATTTCATCCAAAGTACATAACAATCCAATATAGCTTTTTAGTCTGATACATTGGGGGGGGGGACTAATCTGAGATGTGAATCAGCCTGTGAGTGAATACCCGAGGGGAATATTGTATATACACAGTGATCAGTATTGTGCCACCTGGTCATGTTTATGTCTCTTGTACAAGTATTAGTTAAAATACATATATGTATCCTGTGCATACATGACATTGTAAGACTTTATATTAATTAGGTTTTGATGTGGCTCAGTGCTTGTCATTTCAATGTATTGCAAATTTATTTTATAGAATTAATATAATATATATAATAAATAAGCCTAACAAAACAAACAGAGAATGTGAACTTATATAAAATGGACAGTGAACTTATATAACACAGACATACTAGGACAAAAATTCACATAACAAGGACAATCGCTTTGATCAAACTCACGTAACATGGACACATCTCATATGTCCATGTTTGTGAGTTAGACTTTTTAAATCATCAATTTTACCATGTCAAATGCTAAATAAATATGTTTTTTAAATAAAACAATTAAAATCCTATGTTTTTAACAAAAATAAATCACAATGCATTAAAAAATCCTATGTTTTTACAAAACATAAAATGTCACAATCATTGAATACTGCTTGATCCACTGTTATATAAATAATGGCTGTTATGTGAAGAAAAGGGTTATATATAGTATTACACATAAAATATACTAACTTTGCCAAATTCTAGCAGAATAGAATTCTTACTTATTAATGAAATTGATGTTTGCATTAACGTGTTACAGCATATATATATATATATATATATATATATTATTATTATTAAATACTTTTAGCAATGTTGGAAATGTTTAGTTTTTTGTTTAAATATACTTCAGCTAAGAAAGGAAGAAATTATATTAGAAATCATTTCAAAAGCTTTACACACTAAGTCAAGTATTATAAATACATCAAACAGATAGATCAAACATATTTTCATTCATATACATAAACTTGTTTTCATATACACTCCCTTTTTAGCCAATAACATGATGGTTTAGCACAGCTTGCTGTTATCAAATAAAATCTGGTGAGTGTGTTATTAGAAATTCTGTGTCGTGTTATAATAGCGTATGAAAAGACAATGGCATAGGTTATTACAAACCATCAGCAGAACCTCTAAATAATTATAGACTCACTCAATTCAACTAGTATTTTCAAGAGTGTTTTTAGTCTACTAAAAATTCACAATCACCACATAAAGCACAACTCACCCTTGTTTTGGACCTTCAAATTTGGTGCCAAAAAGGATAATATCCTGCGAAATGCATGTGAGTTCTGACGACGTATTTACGTCATCAATCAGATGATTGCACATAAATGTAAAACCACTATTTATTTGTTAAAACCACAAACAATGTATTGAATAGCAAAAATAACTAATTTGTTAATCTTTCTAAATCAATATTTATGAATAAATAAAAAAGTTGTGTGACCAGATATCGTCCGGGAACCCCACCCCCAACGTCAGGTGTATCTCCAGGATGGTTAGCGTTCGCTCATCCATCTTGTGGTGAATATGATAATGTGTGGAACCATTTGAAGTGAATAATGCGGACCACAAAATATACTGCATGTGATAAAATTTATTGTTTCATTTAAGGTCATTCTGCACGATAAGGAAAACATCACTCCATCAGCATTGCTTGCTATTGTTATAGTACGAATGTACAAAACACAACTGATTTATTGAAAGATTTTTAACAAGGACGCTGACTAATACACAAATAATATAAAAATGTGTAAATGATGACCTTTGAATCTGGCTTCTGGTGCAGCCGTAATGGCGGCCCTCCAGTGATTTGGATTATTTCCCTATATCTATGATATCAGGTATATTTCGTGACTATTATTGTGGAATTTTTGGTTACTGTTCTAAGCATTACATTTTTTTTTAATTTCTGAGGGTGGACTGTCCCTTTAAGTTACACATTAACCTGTGTTCCTGGCCTTAAAATATACTATTGTAATGAATCTTGCCCATACTATATAAAATCAAGCAGATAAATTAACACAAATTCTCTACACCCAATTTTTAATATTGCTGCTTGATTGGACCCAGTACAGATACAACATTATTGTTATCGATGTACTTTCCACCAATAAATATACGGATGTTACAAATATAACTGTTTACCTTCGTTTATTTGTCAAATAATCCTCATCGATGATGTCGGACAATGGTAGACCCGCCAATGAACTCTTCCCACCAGATAACACACTGAAATTAAACAGACAATGGTTCAAACATACAGCTATGTATTCTTTAGATTTAACTGGCCCCTTTTGACATAAATCTACATTTTACATCTGGAAATGTACATACTTTAATAGAATAATTGAAACAAGGCAAAGCCATGAAATGCACTGACGTTAATATAAATACACATCTTTTTAATAGACAGCTATAAGTTCCAATTATTTCATGCTGTCATATATTACCTATCCATAAGAGTGAATGTCATAAATAGCCATGGATGACCATCACCAATCAGATACATAAGCAGAGCTGACACAGTAACCAGAATGAAGATAACTCTGTAAATGTTATAATAGCCAAATCTAGATAGTACTGGGAACAATAACACCTGCATCAGCTGTAAAGAAATAGTTTTGTTTTAAATGAATGTAAATCAAATTTTGTACAAAATTATGTTCCTGAACTGTATTAAATAAAGAAAATTCAACCCATGACAGATTTCCAAATAATAACATGTACACAGCCTTTTAAAACACATCTTGTACTTAATATTGTATAATAAACAACATACTCCTAGGTCTGAAGTGCTTTGACACACTTCACTTAGTTATTTGTTTGATTTAAAGCCTACATGACAGCAGTGTGACATCAGTTATCAGGGTGATTCATGATTATCACTACAGTAAATTATTTTATTTACCCTATTTATAAAGTATTAAAAATGCATATGTATCCATAAAGTATGTGTGTGTGTGTGATATATATATTCACAGTTATTATTAATTTAAAAATTTGTCTTTTATGCATGCTAAAGAAGCACCTAAAGTATGATGCTTTACCATACACCAGACTTACCCGAGGTAATATCATTATGGCACCACAGTACAGATCCCAAACAGCCAAACTGACTGAGGAAGACACTAACACCTCAGAAATGATACGACTCATGCTGGCCACAAAATTAACATGAAGTTCATTGAAGAAATTTATCTGGACAAACCAGAAGAAGTTCTTCTGTGAGAAAATCTGGATGGTGAGTTGCACCAGTGAGAATTCTGTGGATCTTTCACTAGTGAGCAAGTGTTCTGCCTTTTTCGTCTCTTTAACAGGCGAGTCCACATCATACTTTGTGACTGCATAACGTCCAGTGTGCATCACAGCAGCACAAGCCATAAATGCAATGACAACACAACAAAGTTGGAAGGCAAGAAAGTTTGACAGATGATTGGACAATGTCTCGCAGAACAAGACACTGCTTGAGCCGATCAGTGAAGCAATGGTACCATACTGGTAGAACTGGATCCGATCCTTTGGATTGTCTGCCATTTCAGCCAGAACACAACCATTTGCCAGTAAGACATGAGTATATAGGGTGTCATAAGCACAGAGTGAGATCACAAGATGTAGGCCACACAGCCAGCCTAGTCCACTGTGTGAAGTCCAGGGAAACCATGGCAACAAGAACGTCAGTGCCCATATTGGGGCACCATAATATATTGTATGTCTGCGACTGCGTACAACTGAAAAGTGGCTGTGATCCTGACAGTATCCAAGCAGAGGATCGTTGATGGCATTCCAGATCATGTACACTGTCTGCATCCAGTTAAACCACCCTTCGGGGATGTGGTAGTAGTCGATGTAGACTTTGACATAATAAAATTGAAACACGGAATGCATCAGTGCACTACCGAAGCATGTTGAGGCAAATATAACTGGCTTTGATTTCAGGAACTTTTTCGTGGACAGATACAGAGACGTGGGCTGTAAAAGAGATGCCTTGGAGTCTGAAAACACAAACATTGATGGCATTTTAATGAATGATCAGCATTATTTGTAGAGCCGAAGTCGATTACAACCATAAAATGAATTACAAAGAAATTACTACATAATTCTAACATTTTGAAGTACAATAATCTTAATTATGTTTCAAGGACAATCTCAATCACTAAAAAGTTTTCATCTATAATACAAGATGGGAAAATGATCTTTTTTTGTGTGTATGTTTTTATTTAGAATTAGTCTCCATGGGGAAGCTGTAAATTACAGACCATATGCATCTCCCTCATTTAAGGTTGTTAGCCACGTTAAAGCTACCATTTCGGCTATTATTATTATGATCTAGATACAAGTTTGAATGGTGTAAATTTGCTTGGAGCAATCACTATCCAAAGATAAGCATGCTGCCCAATTAAGATAACATTGGAAAAGTACATTTTTTTCACAAAGAGACTGATCATTGCCTCTTTCCATTTCCGACTGTAAATTCTAGTCCAAATATCAGAACTAGGTTCCACAATCCACTATTACATCTGCTGACAAAATATTGGTTAAAATCAGAAAGATTTTGTCTGTCTTCTTTGACAAAGTGACCAACAGTGTAATCATTAGTTGGTGATGATGATTGATGTTTTATGGCCACTTTTGTGCACATGGTAGGCTAAATGGACCATTAATCATTAGTCAGATACCAAGTTGTATTGCAGAGTTATTAACCAAGTGTTAGGTTAATTACTGTTAGATAAGGCAGAGATATGTAGCATTACCAGACAAACCTATTGTAATCTCAGACCTTTGGGGTAGCCCCTTCGTGATGTAAAGGGTGGAGACTTGGATTAATATGTATACATTTTTCATACATGTAGCTTAGATTGAAGCATACACAGTGGATGCTTAAAGTTCATGTACCTACAATAGCTAGCTGGATCTTATTAATCAGAAATTGTGACTGGCTCAGGCATGGTAGGATAGCTATAGTAGAACAGCAATGGAAAGATCAATTTTCCGCTGGCCTCCGAAGGAACAACAATATGGCCATTGAATACGTCATACATACATACTTATAGATTAAGCCATCTTCAGTATGTTAAAATTATCTTGCATATTAATCCATCATCGTCCAAAAATTAAGTTAAATTATTTTATAGCCAAGTCACCCAGTAAGTTGATGAATGATCAGTAATGATTCACTGGAGTTGTCTTGTTTTATGAATCACCATTCAATCGCCTCACTTTTATATCAGAATACATCACATACATCTTTGTTAGGGAAACCTCTTGCTCGACCAGGAAAGGGTTATATTTTCAGTTGTACCTTATTACTGCTCTTAATAATATGTGAAAACCAATGATATTTAAATATGCATATTTATACCATACATAATTTGTTTTACATATTATACTTTTTACATACAGTGAAGTCTCCCTAAACTAAATAAATAATTTATTCCAAAATATGACCGAAACAACATCGAGGCCAGATGGAGTGAAGAGCAAGGACGATGTTAGATTTATATATTTAATCTTGTTCCTTGAATAACAGATCATAAACTAACCTCTCTGCTCTTCCTGTTTCAGTGGTACCTGCGAAGAATGTTCCATGCTGCCAGAATGTAGGTCATATTAGTGACAGTGTGTCAAGACGAATCATGTCATGATTCTTAAAGTCTAGAACAAAACAAATGGCAATTCTATTTAGAAACTAAGAAAGGTTCAAATGGAAATCAAAAGGAGTCTGAAGCATCAACAATCACAAAGCACATGAAGTAATCGCGTTTGTTTCTACAGCACCTCAGCGAACTAAACCACTTAAGTAACTAATTTTGTTTTCTTTCTTCTCCGAAATGGTAATACACACCAGACAGACATACCACAGATGCAGGTGACAACTTAATTCCTCAAAAGATATGATGACAATAATAATGATGTTGATTATACAACATTAGCAGCCAAGCCAAAAATATAACAGAAACCGAAATCTAAATCAACTAGAAATACGATTATACCAACTAATGGGCATGTAGAATGATAAGACCATTAAGTCCCAAATAACATTTACTGGAGGGGCTGAATTTTTACATGGTGTCTGGTTATAGTATAGATCTAAGAGCAGAAGAAGGGGAAGAGATATTTTCATCAGTATTATTATTATTATTAATGCTAATAATTTTATTTTTTACCTGTAATTTTTATAAAGCCTATATCTAGACATAAGTTTAGTTTTAGATCTGCCTTTTGAGAGTAATAACTAATATGAAATGGTTAGAACTCTGAACACATGGGTGCATTCCATGAACTATTGGTCAAGCACTGTCTGCTTTGCCTACATAGTAAGCGTATGGACGTATATATTGGGCAATAGCCCCCTGGAAGCAGCCACTTTTCAATCGATCGAAAGCTATAAAAGAAGCTGCCTTTTAAAATATGTTCAGGGCATAAACATAATTTATTTCATCTCATTGTACAAATAGAAACAACCTCTACAACCAACACTAAGAAAGCGACAACCTTTGGAAAATGCTCACCATATGACAACAAATTAAGACATCATTTTAAAGCTAAGATCAATTATTGGAATACAGATAGTAGACAGATAGTTTATTCAAGAAACACGCAATAATATTTAAAAAATTCCATATATTGTAAAGCACCTTAGAGCAGCTATCTAGCTAAATAGGGCGCTATATAAATAAATGTCACATACTCTTATCACATCTTATATACCAGTACATGGTATATGGATACAGCAAAAATGGAAAAACATGTAAACGGACGAGAGCGCTTCAATATGTCCGGGTGTGACATACGATTTCAGTGGAATAGCTTGGGTTTTGGTCACCCTGTAGAGTAACTAAATTGGACACCCTCTTCCTTAAAGTAACAGACTTTTGACATCAGCAAACACACATACATAAAATATTTACGTATGGGGGGGGGGGAACGGCATGACTACTAACAGCACCAACTTTAAAATTAAGCCATTTGGGAAAACAACCATTACCTAAAAAGTACTTCAAATCACAGGAAAATAATAAAATTATAGTGCTGCCACCCAACCCACAAAGTGGCCGCCCTGTGTGCACCGCACACCACATGCTATGCCACTGTATGATTTGTCCAGCAGCTGCGTATCAATGCGGATACAGCAAACTGAATCACTCCGTGTAGGTATTCGTATGGCAACTTCGTAAAAAAAAGATCCATGGGGGAATCAAGACTATGAAGTCAGGGGAAAGTGTTTCCCATAGACACTAGTTAATAGTATGTCAAGCAGTTTGTTGTATTTGATCCAGGGTTGGCAAGTTTATGACACAATGTCAAAAACCATGGATTAATCCAGGGTTTATGATGTCATGGCATAACCAAGTTTATGATGGTTTATGGCAGGATATCCTTATAAACTGTCAAAAGCATTTGTTTAAATAAATATTGGCATAGCCAACAAATTTGTGATATATTTGTCCCAGATTTACCTGAAAAGTAGTTTTTAGAATGATTTAAATTATTAATATATTATTAATATAATACTGTAATATTAAAATTATTATACAATAACTTACGGCCACGTTATTAGACTATGGTAATCATAGAGTGGTGTTGTTCATAGCCAAAATCAATTGACCTGATTAGTCTGCTATTTGTGTCAAGAATTTGGGGGGGGGGGCAGTACTAATTTAATAGAACTATTCATTAATTGGATGACACTGCCGTCTTGGGTTGGTGCTGGTGTATATCTGTGGCCGACCATGTACGCAGTGACGTCACTTAACCCTTTGTCGCTTGTAGAACCCCAGCGAGCCCGCCACCATTACTGCTAGCGATCCTTACAAAGCCCTAGCATGCCCACGTAGAAGATTAACTTTTTGAGACATCGCTGTGACTAAGCTACCCACAATGCATTTCAGCAAATCTTGTGGAATAATGCTTCCAGTCATGAACTTCATTCCCATATTTTCAGCATGCATTTTGATGGAGTGAATCTGTTTTTATGAATTTTAAACTTGAACAACATTTTAGGACACATTTTTCTGGATCAAGATGGAGGAAGAGGGTCCGATGGCAATTTGGAGCATGCTAGTTGGCGAAAGTGACAACGATGAGGAATATTTCCAAGGGTTTATTGTGGAAGAAGCGTCTGATGTTGATAGAGGGAATCTTGCAATCGGACAAATAGTTGTCAGACAACACTTTCAGTGACAATGGTGGGACTTGTCTTTCACCATCTTTGTTGAATATTTATGAAGATCCCCGGACTTTTTTTAATTACTTTACCATTCGTGGGGGGACTGCTTGTGCATGTTCATCTGAAAGCTGCACATCTTGTGATTCTTCTGACATTTTTTTCAAAACCGAGTGATCCATATCTAATTTTTTAAAGATATCAGGTATGTGCTGTGTGCAGAGTCACTTCCCCTGCCTTAAAGTAAGAATAAGGATAGCCACCGGCTGGTCTAAGTGGCAAAGGGTTAATGAACCTCCAAATTATTTCTATTATTACTGAATTGGAAAAATTGTAAGAGAGACCAACATACAATAGTATTTTATATACATTTTTGGTAATATATAAATATACTAATTCAGCTATAATGATAATCCACAGCTGATTCTATGCAAAACAGATCAAAAGTGAACTTTAAAAAAATATAGTGAATAGAGGTTTATGACAGTTTATGATGCCATAAAGGTATTTATGGTCGTGTCATAAACAGGTATATGACTGTCATAAACCCAAACCTAATTTCATCAAGTTAGATATAATAAAATTGCACATGCACAAGTGCCAATGTTATAACTGCTGCACAGCAGGTCTAGATCAATACCAACAGCCTGCTACCTAGTATATATTTCAAAAAACAATCATTAATGCACTCACATTAGTCGATACCATAAAATTTCTGAAATGCCAAATTATCATACATAATTAACCAGACTCACAGAAGCAGACCCTAGCAGATAAAAAACAAGAAGATGAACAGAACGTGAACATAATGGCACAAAATATGAAGGTAACTGACACGGACGTAAGTTATATAAGTATATTGCAGGAGAAAAGGGAGAAGCCAAAATTGATACAGGTACATCTAGCAACTGTCAGCCAGAAACGAGCGATGCTCCAGATAACCAACCTGATAATTGCATCAGACAATGAAGACAAGAAGAAGCTATTTATTACATCTGATCCATCAATGAAAGTAAGAAGGAGAAACAAAGAATTGAGAAAGGAGCTTACAGAGAGATTAATAAAAGACTGACATCTAGATCCTATTGGAAAAAGTTACCATTTATGGATTCTTTTCCAGAAATAGAAAAAAATAACCGACAGAATGGCTAAAGGTGATTCTGCTGCAGGCGATCACATGACGAAGAGTACAAACTGGGAAAGTGAAACGGCAGGCATGAATACTGAGACAGCGTGGACACCTTTTAAAGAAAAGTAGGACACCGCAACACAAACGTATATATCCCCAAGTATACATTAAAACCTAACAAGTGGGGGAGACCTTTGTGTATGACTGGATGCGAAGGAGAGTACAACAAAAAGATACTGTAGGAAGCGTAAAACAGCTCAGAAAGTCAACAATCGGTTAAGAAAGAATTTTGAGAACATGGTGGCCAGGGAAGCAAAAACAAAGCCTAAGGCATTCTGGGGATATGTAAATAGTCAAACAGGAACAAGGGAAAGACTAAGTCCACTACAAAAACGGGATGGCCAGCTAACACAAAACGACAAAGAAAAAGCTGAGTTATTAAATAATTGTTTTGAATCAGTTTTTACCTGAGAGAAGGAAGACCCCATCTCAACAGCTAGAAGATAGACATTTTGACAACCAACTAGAAAGCAGGCAGGTCAGTGAGGCTAGAAAAGGTACAACGGTGAGCAACTAAGTTGGTGCTGGAAATCTGTCATATGTCATACCCTCAAAGACTACAGGAACTGAGCCTGGTGTATAAAAGTGCAAGCAGTGACATGATTGAAACGTACAAATTACTCAGTGGTCTAGTTGACTCTCCTCAATGCATGCCATCACAGCTTGAAGGAGTATACACCTAGATACATGGTCACTGTCTCAAACTGAGGAAACGATTTTTTGTTCCACAGCATTAAGACAATATGTATTCAGCCAGTGAGTAGTAGATTCCTGGAATGGATTACCTGAGGTAGTTGTCATAGCACTCTTGCTGGATGCATTTAAGAATAGGCTGCACAGACACTAGACAAACAACCCAAATCTCTAGATCTACCACCACCAAGACTAGTTAAACAAATTATTATACCCAGCATTAACTTAAAAACACAAGTAAAATATAAATTATAAGTATACGATAATACGGTGAGCTATAAAGGATATTACTTACTAAAGCCTGATAATCTTCAAGCGAGTAAGTCAGAAACTAGAGTCTAGATCTAATCTAGATATAGATCTCTAGAACTACCACCACCGAGACTAGTTAAACAAATTATTATACCCAGCGTTAACTTAAAAACACAAGTAAAATATAAGTATAAGGTGAGCTATAAAGGATATTACTTACTAAAGACTGATAATTTTCAAGTGAGTAAGTCAGAAACTAGAGTCTAGATCTAATCTAGATATAGATCTAATCATATTGATCTATTCTAGACTAGATCTAGAGTTCAGGTGAGATATCATATTCATAAATGATATAACTGTAACACAATATTATACTTATAGACTAGATCTAAAAGCAAACCATGTGTAAAATGCTAATTGGTGAACTGCTTAAATACTCTGAGTAGATCTAATCGATGAAGTGTCATTTGACATTCAAAATTAATTATGCCATTATGGGTTTAAGGTCCGACTCGGCCGTGTTCCGATTTGAAGTCCGAAACAGCTTTGTCCAGTTTAGTCAAACCTGGCCACATTTCCGACTTACACATAATAGCAATGATATATTGCGAACGCAATACCGATGAATATTGTTATATTTCCATGCATTATTCTAAGGATCAAAAGATATTCACGAAACAAAACAAAACTAACAAAAAGAAATATGAAAATATGGCGATATTTCACGAACCATATCATATGCATACTATGATACTTCCGAGTAAACATTTATATCTAGGTCTAGATCTACACTTCCGTCATTTATTAAGTACGCCTAATGAAGAGTTCGTAAACTTTGACATTTCAAATCATCCGAGTTGCATTCCACTTGAGACTATAAAAGTGGATCTTAAAACGAAAACTAATTTACGTGTATTATGACACACACACACAACACAGTGCTTAGAAGTATTTGAGTAGGGTACGATTTTTGATAATTTGGACTAGATTCTAGTTCAAGAATCAAGTAGTTGCATCGTACGATTGTTTATTTCAAGACAGTTTTACTTTTTGTGTTATTTCACTGTCTTATTATTGCAGAGTTAACACCGAATAAGCAGTTCACTAACGAACAGATGGATTTATGACTCAATAATGTGTCAATACAAACACCATAAACCATTGTTATCGCCAAACCTCAATAAATTGTCAGAAAGATTATCATAACGTTGTCATAAGCGAAAAAGCTAGGTTTAAAAGTGAAGCAACCAGGAAAGAGCTCATATGTAGCTATTTCATAAAATTATCCATAATTCATCCATATGTGTGCAGGGTTGGGTTTAAGACAGTCATAAACAGTGTGTGAAACTAACTTATAGCCTTACTGGACCTTCAAGTCTAGTAAAATATTTTATTACAATAATTGAAATAGAAAAAAAACGCTGCAATTCCCGCTGACGGATTTTAGACATCTAGTGAGGCATAGCACCTTCGTTTTAAATTCTAATCTACATACTGTAGATCAGCTTAATTTGGCAACAGCAAAATTTTGTCATTTTAAACATATTTGTGACAGCAAAACGCGAATTTTGGTCTGTTTGGAAAGTTTATATTTGATTTCTTTTCTAGGCCATTCGGGGAAAATCAAATTTCATAGCACACCATTATTCACCATCCATAACCAAATCTGAAGCAGACTAGATCATTGGCCTTTATGTAACGAGTAATTCTATTCTAAGCAGAACTGAACTAGTAACTGATAAACCATTGCCATGATTGAATGACAACAAAGGTAACTGATATGCAAGCTAAAGATAAATTGCATTTAACATGATGAGAAGGTTACATCAAACTGTATATAAGGAGGTGTAAAGTATAATGTTTTCATATTATTTTTCTCAGCAAATGAATATAAATTATAACAAATCTCGGACGCAAAATCAATGCTTGGTATAATGATCAAGTCAGCGACTCCTTGACATCCAATCGTAAAATTGCAGACATTAAACTCAGTCATCACTAGACTCAAACCTCTACACGTAGACTGGTTGTTTCATGCATTTGATTTTGCTACCCGAAAAACTGATGTTTTTAAACATGGCTGAACTAAAAAAAAATCATGACTATCGCTTTTATGGGTGATTCTGATGGGGACAATGCCAGGGACGAATGACCTTTAAGGGAGTAATTGTTTTATTATAAATTGCCATTTGAACCGATTGTTGAATGAATGAGAATATTACACATGTTTAATGTATTATCAAAGTAGTGCTTTCAGAGTATAATATGAAGTCCTGTACAACATAATATTTTGGCGACAGGAATAAATTGCGATATTATGTCACTCGCCATTTTTGCCATTATTTCATATTCGCCAAATTAAACAGATCTACACTATTCAGATAAATTCCAGAACACTCATTACATTGGTCAGTTGGGAAGCTGTGAGTGATTGATTGTGTTTACATGTTAAGCCAATTTGATTCATAGCCAGAAGGCATGTGTCTAAAATTTGACGTGATATCGCAAGTTATTTGTGTATGTTTGTTCTTTGATATGTCACAAGTTAATAAACAGATCGCTATCTTGGTTACTTGATGGGTAGCTGTTAGAGTTAGCCTGTAGCTCTGTACTCGTTTTTATTGTTTTTCCATTAAAATCGACACTAGCCCGACCGGTCGAGTACTGTGGCACTGATACTAGACCGGACCATGAAACACTGGTAACGGTCGAGCGGTCGAGCATTAATGTCGCACCCGGGTCATAAACCTGTTTATGACATGACAGTGGGTACGACAAAAGTTCCTCACCATAAGAGCAACTAATGCATGGAATCAACTCCCAGCTGAGGTTGTAAATGGCCCAAGTCTGAACACCTTTAAAGCAAGGTTTGATACAGCCTGGAGTCGATCTAAATATAGCCAACAACCGGTAAACGCATTATTTCACTATGACAATGCGTCCCTAGGTATGTCAATAACTGCTAACAGGCTATAAGTCTAAACTATATGCAGAAGAGGATAAGTATAAGTAAGTATAAACCTGTCGTAAATACTTGTATGACGCCAATTACCGTCGTAAACGCTCGTAAAGCTCTATTCACTATAAATGTATCCATTTTGTGATTTAAATATTTTAAACCTTTAATTTTGATCTATTTTACTTATAATTAATTAATTGTGTATTATCGTTATATCGGAATTAGTTTATTTATTTATTACTTACAAACATGAATATAAAAATGTATGTTGGTCTCTCTTACTCCCCCCCCCCCCCAATTCAATAATAACAGAAATAATTGGGAGGTATCTTTCATTCAGTAACCATAACATATTCTCACATCTTTCACACATGTACAATTACATCAGTCCATTTGATACGTCACTCATCAATAATCCAAATCACAACGTCCTTGGAGGATCGATCTAGCTTGGCTGTACATTTTCTAAGCTCTAGAAACAAACATAGACCAATCATGTCCATTGATTTTGGCTACAAACAACACTAGCTAGTGTATGATCACCATAGTAAAACAATGAGGCCCTAACTCAATTATTGTCTAATAATTTTAATTACTTTTAATATTACAATATTATATTAATAATACATATTAATCATTTAAGCCATTCTAAAAACTGCTTTTCATGTGTATCTGGGGAAAATATGTCACAGATTTGTTGGCTATGCCAATATTTATTAAAAATATGCTTTGGACAATTTATGATGCTATCATCTCATAAACCTGTTTATGACATATGACGTCATAAACCCATAAACTTTCCAACCCGGCCTGTTTGTATGTTTTGATGCACCTTCTCTAGCTGTTACTTTTTTCAAACATACGCATCATATGTACTCTTTTCTATCAATATATAGTAATAAAAAAGAACGAATAATTCCAATTCGTGGGATTATTATAAATATTAATATTGATTGAGGATTATTAAAATTATTAATTTAGCAAAAGGCTTATGTAATTTGTTTCTCAGCTAAATCGGGATGGCTTTATCAGCACCAGCCTCTTTCATGCCACTCGACATCTATCCAACAATTTGAAGCAAACAACAAAGCCCATTGAACCCAATATATTGCAATTATATCGATGTGTTATATTAAATGAAATAATAATGTTATTACCTTAAGGACAGCAACACATAATGAGATAAATTAAGACAGCTAACAAAATAATGAAAGGGGTAGATTGGTGGTACTTTTGACAATGTTCTCATAATTATTTTGATAAAAACACACATTAATGTATTGCATCTAAAATCCTAATTTTTATTGAACATGCCTTTCCGTGCTGTTTATTGCTTCTGTGAATAACAAGCTATAAACATCCAATTTGTTTCCTCTCCCACCCCAAATACATCTACATGCTAACCGGGGCTCCAAAGGTACATATACATGATTTTATCAACAGTGTGATGGTTATTAAATTTACGTAAATAATGCACGTAGGCAAACCTAAACTAAAATAGACAAAACCTTATATAACTTAGCGTTTAAGCTATGATACTAGTTAGACACAATTTAGTTTTAGACTATTCTGATTACTAAGTAAATATCACGAACACTGCAAATTTTGGAAGTTGCTTGGTCCATATATTCATTCTAGACTAAAAAGTAATTACCAACAACAAAACCTGTGATATATTACAACAAATTAACTTAGCAATTATACTCACAATGTGTGCATTTTAAAACTATACAGAAATAAATTTATATAGATATAAATTTTTGTTCTAAACAAAGTGAGTTTTACGATGTACAAGGTACCAGAGAGTATACATACATAGGTAGTAGGGAAATATTAAATTCTGGAAATTCATCTGACATCAGTAACATATAGACGTTTTATACACCGTATGTCCGGGATACAGAAGCTAAAGTATAATCTCACTATCTACAGGACGAGATACTGAAGAAATAATTGTAAAGCAAGATACATTACCCACAGATTAAAAAATCACACCGAGAAAAGAAATTAGATATAGATACATAAATCAGGTATCTGAAGCAGATTACACCAAGCACGGAGAACCCTTTCTATAAATATCAGTAACAAGTTTAAAAGGCCCCCTCCTCACGAACTATAAAGGACCACTATATCAAATACTTTACAACAACAGCTTGTTACTTTCGTTGAAAGATAAGTATAGATCAAGGAAAACCATTAATGTACTTATCTGGAAATAAAATTAACAAACGGTATAACTATATACACCAACCCCTAAACAATTTAATTACACTAACATTAGTTATAATAAAAAAAAGATTTTATGAAATTGTATCCAGATTATACTGATTATACATTTACATATAGATATGGTTAGAATCCGATAGACCTAATACCTTATCTGCCAGTTGCTATTTTGTATTTAGTTAAAGAAATACAACAAAGAATATCCGGGAACCACTTCAACTGTTTACAAAAGAGCTGCATTTTCTTAAATTTCCAAATTTTTCAAAAGTTAGTTTATTTGGGTGGCACACTAATATAATACACTATAATATTTGTATTAATTTCATTCGACTTTACTGTCGTTAATCATGCCGCTGCGTGATAACTGGATTTATTAACTGTGGCTTGAATTCATTTATAACGACCGTTATACAAGCATGCCTACTGTACGAAATCAATACGTTCATATAATATAACAATATAGGAAATTTGTGTAGCGCTCTCTAGATCTATAATCTGTACGATGATAAATCTAATTAAGACGCTTAGCAAGGAAGATACTGCAGATGTAGGAGATTCACATATTTGCGTAAATGCATTTTTAGAACGTAGGCTAAATATGATGTATTAACACGATATATTTTGATTAGCCTTAAAAGTTACAGTGCTTCCCTCGCCTAAATAAGATATTACTCGTTTCTAATTCTTTTTTGACTGTGAGGTAGGACGCATGCAATATTTAAAAAAAACAATTTGAAGGGTGAACGTACCGGGATTATGTTTAATGATTACGTTAATGCACTGAAGAATCAAGTCTAAGGAAGGCTATATTCATGACAAGGACACCAAGGTAGATCCCGATATTATACAACCCTAACTATCGCTATTCAAAATCAAATTAAAACCCAGTCAAACTTAAGCCAGCCATTAAAGTTTGTTTAACTTGTGAAATGTTAGAAAAGTACAAGACTACAAATATCAACGTATGGAAAGATATTCCATGCGCTGTGCATAGTTTGACTCGTGCTCAATATGTATGCCCGAAAGGGCAACAAAATGCAAATATTTGCTACTATATACATGCATCGTTCTAAAATATATGAAAATGTATACGAGAACGCCCATAAACACGTCTCAAATACAGGGGTGTTATGTAACGAAGTAAAACTACTTCATTACTCTACTTGAGTAGGTTTCCCCCAAATAACTAGAAGTAAAGAAGTAATATTTCAACTAACTACTTTTACTTGTAGCGAAGTAGTTTTATTTACGGTAACGCTACTTTTTACTTCGTTACTTTCATTTACTTCGCAATATTTTCGTTACTTATTTAGTCATAACACAGCCTATGATTTAATAGACAGTTGATACATTTACTGCAAATTATCATTACAAATAGTCACGAACTTTGATGAATTTATGGTAAACAAAAACATGTATATTTCAATATGGTGTGCTATTGAGATGGGTTTTGTAAGAATGCTAACATTTGGAAAACATGTTTCTGCTGATGTTCATTGATAATCAAGACTCGTCATAAGTTTGGCAACCTATTTTTGAAGGTTCACTTTGTTATACAACGTTTCAGCTGAAGCCATGCAACTGTTTTTTTTTTTTAAATTCATCGTAATTGCATTAAAAACAAATTACTGGTTAAACTGGTATTATCAATATGGTTTTATAATTTTTCAATGAAATTATGGTCTTTTCGCAGGCCTGAGGCTCATCAACCGGCGACTGACTGCCATCCAGGAAGCAACACCAGATCGACGTGTCAGTCGCGGCTTGAATTTAATTTGGCAGCAGATGACTGTGGGAGCAGTCAATTTTGTTCACTCTCGTGAATTGCGTATTCGATTGTCATATTTTGTGTTACATTAAAGTTTATCTTTTACTTTACTTCAATTACTTTTAGAAAGTAATTTTACTTAGCACTCAAGTAGATTTTTACAAGTTTACTTTTACTTTACTACTATAAAGAGGGAATTCGCCTAACTATAAGTGACGAATGGGCTCGACCATCACTCCATGGTGAATAGGGCATAAAACGAGTACATTTTAAAGTGGCAGGAAGGCCTCCGTGGCGAGCGTCTCCGCTCCCGAAATGGCGTGGACATCTATTGGTCAAATTGGGCTCCTTAATTGTGGTTATTTTTAACGGACATAACCCTATTATGTAGTGATCCCCATAGGCCTATTAGTCAGCCCGTAAAATGTTGACGAATAAAAATGCCGAGAAAGGCTGGTTTGAACAGCTGAATTAAATGGGACCATACCATGCCAGGCTGGTTTCAATACTTTTTAATCGTTTATACTGGTTTATGATTTATAATGGCTGCGCTATTTAAATAACAACACAGGAATGATGTGATACTACGCAAACATGCATTTACCGGCGAATAACAGTTCGGGTTAAATGTTCTTAAAAAGTATTAAGATTTATTTTGGACTAAAAAAGCTAGATCGATTTGATATGAAGAAAATATTCCCCAGCTAAGCTGCTTCGATATGGCTTAATTATTATATATGCAACAAATCTTCACTGGCCGATAGCAGGCTAGGGGGATTTAATATGAAGTAAGCCATCACGCAACAGCATATTATCCCGAGTTAAGCATAGATCATGTAAGAAGATACGAGAAAGCCACAAAGGCATTTAATAAGTTAACATAATTAATTGCGCAGTTTTCCGATTGAAATGAAAACAAGATTATTAGTAGGTAGGATTCCCTCTGTAGTGGATAAGGTGCACGCCAAGCCTATTATACTAGTTGTGCACCATTGAAAATGAAAGCCTTGATGACAAGCAGCATATGATACAAGGATAAATTTATTTACCCTTTGCAAAAGGTTGAAAAGCTACATATATGCACAGCAATCTATGTGCATACATCACACACACACACACACACACACACACACACACACACACACACACACACACACACACACACACACACACACACACACACACACACACACACACACACACACACACACACACACACACACACACTATATATATATATATATATATATATATATATAAAAGAGAGAGAGAGAGAGAGAGAGAGAGAGAGAGAGAGAGAGAGAGAGAGAGAGAGAGAGAGAGAGAGAGAGTGATGAACTAAGACTGAACATCTTAAAATAAAATAATTAGTGAAGTTAAACTTTGGCATCATCATCTAGACTTCGAGTAACTGCTCCCGCTCCAATAAAGTAGAATATTATCAAATTTTCTGTATTTGTAATTACAGCTGTCATAGTCTGACTCTGCCAGCTTCTGTGATAATAGGACAATCACATTGTGGCTGTCCTTGGCTCTAAGTCTGACTCAGTGTTTTGTTTTTGCTGGTTTATTTACCGTAGACTAAAATAGACAAAACATAAACAGTTATCTAACAGACAATCGATCCATAGATCATCAAGAAATACACATCCATATATAGTTGACACATTTTCCACTAAATCGTATGCATTAAAATGGTTAAAATAGCTATTAAATAATACAAAATGATAGAAATATTAGAATGACAAATACTGATTATCAACAATTAAAATACTTCCCGACTTTTCACCACAGTGGGGCACGATCTATGCTTCTATTTCTTATAACTTGCTAATATCATAGATCGACCAAACTTATCAGCAAATATCGGAGATGACCACTGCTTATTAATCTATCCGGGCGCCATAGCATCACACCAGGTTAAGGTAGATCCCGTATTTCTAATATATTCATTGGCTCGTCAACGCAGCCATAAATATACCATTCGAGTATCACATATGTTTGATAAAAGGGTTAACAGAGTTAAAATGATATATAAACTAATACTCTAACCATCATAAGTCGTTAAACAATCCAAATAGCGATTCAAATGCAGAACTGTATTCACAGGCACACGATCATACAACGACTGAGACAATCAGCCTAAAGGTCAACCCTCCCGTCGGGCTGACACACACATCAAACTTCATGGCCAATGGATCGAAGCTTAAATACATAATAACATTAATACACTTCTGTAGCGCCAATATCATCGAAAAAAATCGAGCTCAGCGGCGCACCTAGTACAGGGGTTCGGCAATCTCAAATATGAGATTGTATATGAGATTGCCCAACTACAGTCAACGTAGGCTGCAAAATTCATCAACAAATGACCGGATGCAGTGAAAACTTAGGAAACCTAGGAGGAATAAGGAAGTCTGAAAAGGTTGGTTTACAAATGGTGAAGGAAAGAAACTATACCATTTGATGACTTAACATGTTTTCGGGGAGTGAATTTCAAAGAGTAGGGACAGCAACTGAAAAAGCATGAGTGCCAGCACGAGTTTTAACCTTGGGAACAGACAGCAAGTGAAAACCAGACGAACGGAACATCAAACGCACATGGAATATTGAAAAGGGGGATGGTTGAAGCAGTGTTTATATAACGCATCT
Source organism: Paralvinella palmiformis (assembly GCA_025642065.1). Classification (NCBI taxonomy): domain Eukaryota; kingdom Metazoa; phylum Annelida; class Polychaeta; order Terebellida; family Alvinellidae; genus Paralvinella; species Paralvinella palmiformis. The sequence goes on along the minus strand of JAODUP010000759.1, from coordinate 105,627 downwards.
CCCCTTAACATAACATTAAACAACAAAAAGATGGGGAATAGGCATGATTATATCGTTATGAAACAACAACAAATCCATATAAGTTTAATTTTGTAATGATTTATTATTGTAGCAATAACATATTATTGTACATCTTCTATCATATATCTTGTATTTGAACAATAAATAAAATTACGGAAAAAATTCTCAACATTAGTATCAGTCATATGAAGAAATTAACATATTCTTAATTATGTTCTTAAATTATTAATTGTTTTAACATTGTGAACATTTGCATCTAATTGGTTCCATAATTTAACACCTATAATACTAACTGACGGTAACTTTCTTTTCGTCTTTACATTAAAATTTTCTTGTTTTACTAGACTACCATGTGAATGTATTTATTCTATTGTTATGAAAAAAAATTGGAGATTGAACAGGGAGCCAATGAAGTGATTTCAGAAGTGGCACAGAATGAGAAAACAGAGGAGACCGTGTGACAACCCTATAGTTAAGCAGTTCTGAACACACTGAAGTTTTGGATTATCCTTAGATGTAATGCTACGAAGAAGATAATTGCAGTAATCAAGCCTACTAGTAATGAATGCTGTAGCAATCGTTTTGGCGACTGAAAGAGAAATGTAGCGACGAATACGGCGATGGTCACGAATATGATAGAAGCATCAGCTACATGTCAGAGAAATATGTTTTCTGAAATTAAAATCACCATCAAATGTAGCACTAAGATCACGTTCAGTGTGTGGTGGTGTGGTGCTATGATTAAGGATGGCAGTGGCGGATCTACGGGACCCCCCATCTCTAGTAGAGCTTCTCCACCTTTAAATACAATATACCATTTGGTGACATAATCACTAGTGAGAGTATTGCGAATTTGTCATTCTTAATTACCCACACATTGAGTATTGTGTAACCTGTCTCTGACAGCATTATTATTTAACAGACAAATCACTTCATTTTATACCACGTTACCTAGTATAAAATGAAGTATAATTGTGATGTGTCTTTTAAATAATAACTTACTAAGTACAATTTTTTGACAGAACCGTTTTGATCCAGACAACTGTCGGCCATTGAGTACTTTGCTGAATCTGATATCATCTATAACGGTCAAACTAGGGATACCTCCTCCAGAGTAATCTGGATCATGGCATGACATGCCAACTGCATTAATGAAGAGCCTAGACGTTTGTTCAGGGCTAGCCTTTTCTATTTATTTAATTAAATTTGGTTTATTTCCATTGAGCCTAAGTCTATTGTTTGATCTTGCGAAATCCTTGCATCAGCTGTCAGATTCTTTCCGACATCGAATTATACTGGGTAGTCATATGCATGTAAGATGCGTCTAATCTGCTGTGAAGAAGATAGTTATGGTGTGTAGCAATAAAAGCATTTATGGGGAGACATGGAATGGCTGACAAGGGGTCTGTGCCTTAACATTAATGAATACATTATAGTAAGGCTATCGATTTCCAAAAATATGTGTCATTAATGATAGAGCTAGAGTTTTTCAGGGTAGCCTTTCACCAGCTGATTAGATTTAGATGAGGTAATAACTATTTTAGAGGACTTTCATTGTTTCTTTCTCAATAAATATGACATTGAACAGTTTATAAGTGAAATCAGTCTGAACGACTTATTCAAATTGCTTTAGTTATGAACATCATAGTTTTCAGCAAAATAGTGTCTATGGCTAAGGTTTCTAATGACTGGAGATACTTTCACGTTTCTAGTAACAAATCGTGTAACCCCCAACAATCCTAGCAATCTCTATATGTATACTGAACTAATCACCAAGTCTCTCACCGTAGGTCTTTTTTCGTAGAAATGTCAACTTCTGTCAGTATTTATAGACGGTATTAACTTGAAAAATATGGATTTTGTAGTGCTTCAGAATACATCTAAATATTATCTGATTTCTATTTTTCTTCCCACTCTCATCGGCACTTCGTCCCCACTTCTTCAGCCTTATTTATACCCCCCCCCCCAACCACTACGCCCCTTCATGGGCGTAGGGAAGAAATGAATGTACTTAAAATAATAATAATTAAATTTGGTTTATTTCCATTGAGCCTAAGTCTATTGTTTGTGATCTAGCCAGATATATCACTGGGACAGTCACATAGTTGTGTAAGAGAAAGATCTATGTCTGCTGTAGATGAAGATATGTATACTTGGGTGTCATATGCATATAAATGGTCTAATTTATGGCTGTGAATAAGATAGCTTAGTGGTGTGGTATACAAAGTAAACAGCATTTATTGATTGAGACCTGTTTGTTAAGAATGAGCGGATCCAGGTGAGTGCTGTGCTCGGTATGCCATACCAATCAGAGAGGCTATCTAGAAGAAGAGAATAATTAATGGTGTCAAAAGCTCCAGATAAAGCTAATAGTTTTAGTGGTTTGACCTTTCATGTGTCTATGTTTAATGATATGTCGTTGTGTACAGTTTCTGTAGAGTGAAATTGTGTTTGTAAGCAGACTGACAAAACATTAGACAAGTGATTACAGTTTTAGTGAACATCCACACGACTGGATACGACTTTTTCAAATGCTTTAGTTATGAAAGATAGATCAGAAATAGGTCTATGGCTAAGGTTTCTTAAAGGTGACGGGAAAAAGAAATTTCACATTTCGAAGTAAACATAACGTAACAAACAATTATTTTATTCCCTATCAGATGCACTACCACATTCAAAACAATTCTAACCACCAGCTATCATATTTCCGTTAAATGTTCCCTAAATCCTTAATTTCCGAACTTTCACGAGCCTTTGCTAGTGTGTCCCACACTCGCTAGGGATTATTGTGTGACGTCATCTTTGCTAAACATCACATAGTGCCACAGATTTGTTAACCAGCGTCTTGACGAGTTGACAGAAAAAATGTCAGATTCTGAAAAAGTTTTGATATTTTCAGGGATATCAAGCGATACAACTATGACCTACTCACGAAAAAGGGTCACAGACAGTATTAATTGGGAGAAATTAGCTGCAGCAAGTGCAGAAGTGCATCTGGAGCAACCACCTGTACCGCCGTCACCCGGCCCACAGCAAGAGTTGGATTGGCGTATATTTATTTGTGTTGGTGGTATAAGCTTAATTGATAAGTCAACACACTGCGAGTATTTGCCTCTTCCTATCACATAACGTCATTTAAAATAAAGTGTTATTTGTCGGTACACGGGAGCCCGGTTGGTGCATGGGGCTCTCCCATATGTGACCTATACAGGAATTTATACCGCCCTCGTTGGAAGACTTACTAGACTAGCTATCGGTTTAATAGTGTCTACAATACACAGCCATAAGAAGCTTTGAGTAGGCCTAAGTAAATATTTGTTTGCGAAGAAGTGAGATTTTTCTTTATTCACGAATGCGTGAACTGGTGAATGTCCAATAGTTTAATACCACGATTACCCTATTATCGCTCATACATACCCGTTTTCTATTCAGTTTCTCCACCAAAATGGTGATTCATTTAGGTTTAGCATTACCCAGTTTGTCGAATATGGCTGGAATGGCATCCTCTATGAGCCCGACACCCTTCATGTCATATCCAACTGATCGTGCCATAGGCGGCGAAATAACGAACATACGTTCATCGAAGTGGCAAGTTGGCAAGCTGGCTTCTACTGCACTCTGTTCATGTTTCGCAGCCAATCACGCAAATGAGTCTTGTTTGGAGGGGGAATTAATGCATACTTCATCCACTGGCAGATCCATTTGCACAATTATATGCGGGTACAATACACCGTTTTATACGTTTAACAAAAACAATATAGAACACGTAGGGGAAACTGAAATATAGAAATAACATTTTTTAAATAAGACACTTGTGCACATGTATCACATCTATAACTAGACAAGGACTACTTCTTGGAGTAAAAATGGCAAAGGATGTAGTTAATTATATTACAAGTAATACATTAATTATTAGTAATAATAGATATGCTACAAATGAATACATTAATCAGCAAGATCTGGCTCAACAATAGGAAGGCAATGAAGACCAGTTTAGTCAGCCAACGCGTTATGGGCTCATGCAGTGTGTCGAACTCCTCCAGTGCGACGGTCACCTTGATCAGCCTGAAGTATGTCTCCTGGAGGCTGCTACCTTCTTTGGACCTTCGCCCGTGCCATAGTCTATGACGTCGATCATGATCAGCATGGTGATGTTAGTCAGTTCGCTGAGGATCATTCCGTAAATATGTCAATATCTTTCAGTGCTCGGATATAGAACATCACAAAGCTCCAATCGTTGATGGCCGCCATCATTTGGAACATGGGCAGCGACGAAGAGTCTATTAGACGCAGGACGAACATCACACGTATGCTGGCTGAGAAGAGGAAGACCATCAAGCTGTTCAAGTCGAAATGGTACAAAACGACGAAGAGGTGACACTTCAGATTAGTATTTAAGGTCATCCATAGGGACTGTAAAAGGTGACTAACAAGGATTTTGTTTTAATAAGGTAGTGACCTCCCCCACTACTTTTATTATAAGGAAATGCCCTGTTATGGGGAAGTTCAATTTGTTGCGATTGATGTTTGTTAGGTATAATCGCAACACCCAATCACCGACACTGAAGGATCGTATCTTGGCCCGCGCATCATAGTGACGCTTCTGTCTTTCGGCTGCCATAACCAGGTATGCCCTAGAACACTTAAAACTGCCATTTGGGGTGAGTCATCTTCTGGCCGTCGGTACATCAATTCAAATGGTAACGTAATCTCGCGATCCAGCATCAGACGATTTGGACTGGAGCGATTACTCTCCTGGATGGTTGACCTATATAGGCGCACATAACATATGGTAGGTAGTCATCCCAGTTTTCCTTTCGCTCCTTGCAAGGTTTTGACAGCATTGCAATGAGGGTGCGGTTGAATCTTTCAACCTGACCATCGGATTGAGAATGGTAAAGGCCCGTCCTTGAAATGCGTATCTCTAAAACGCAGATATCCCTCATGATATCAGAACGGAACTATGGGAACGCGAAAATAAAGGAAACTTTCTGTCACCAAAACGAAGGAATATTCATTGCTTGATGGTTGGGACCGCAAAACCTCCTGACCATTTGGTGAAGTAATCGCTTTTTGCCAAAACACAAATGGGGGAACACATCGTTTCAGTCGGAAAACTCAAGATGTCTATCGCCATTCTTTCGATAGGGGAGCCGACTGGTTCTTGGTTTTAACTTGTGATGCCGACAACCTTTGCGCCGGTTACGAAATTGGCACGGCCGACATTCTTGACACCAACGTTCGACATCTCTTATCAAACCTGGCCATTACAATCGGTGGCTCGCGTTAAAACCAGTTTTACGCACTCCACGGCGTCTGGCGGTCCGATTTGTGTATGGAGATGTCGCATGAACTCCTTGGACAAGGAGTTATGAGTTTCTAGTCTGAGGCGTTCCTCCGGTTCACCATTTAAGACCGCATTATGGACTTCAACTTCTGGCCACCAGCACGAACGGATCAGTGGGCCTTGTGCTCTTACATTTGTCCACGATGGGTTTCGCCAGCTATCGCCCATCCCAGTACCTTGGAAATAACAGATCCCCCCCTGGCAGGATGACAGTTTTTCGGGTGGCTAATAGAGTCTTGCACGGGTTGGAAAGCTGAACCCATACCCGACCCGACTCGCAACTACTCAACCCCACACCTCAACCCAAACCCACAAATCTCAACCCGTATCCATACTAAAATTATACTGAAAGACGTGTCCAGCTCAACCTACAAGACTAGAACCCAACCCACAAGAATTGTGTCCGAACCCGTAACAATACAAAAATCTATTCCATTGTAACTTATTCACATCTTTATACCAAAATCCGGTAGTATGCTATAGTGACTATTTAGTATGATGAATAGAACTATTCATGAATAGGATGTTATTTATTTTAGGTGATTTGAAAGTGGATCTCCTAGCATGTACAACATGGTCAGTCAGGCTAAAGTTTCGCTCACTAGCAACACTCGATGTAACCGTAAGTTTTGCAGCAGCCATCGCAATCAGTAGCAATAGTTGAAATAAAATCATATCTATTCAAAGCATAAGAGTACCTCCAATCAGTTAGAATACAATAAATGTCTTCAATAAAACACAATATCTACTAATATCCAATAGTAACAAATGTCCCGCAGCATGTATCAGCAATGAAAGAAGGCAGTGTGAGTGACGTAGTTTTTCTCATATCTTATATAACAAGATATGTGTTGCTTGATAACACTTGAACAGAAGATCAAAATTACACGTAAACATGTATAAGCAGTCAAACTACTTACTAATTAACAGCTATACTAATACAGCACCTCTCTTTAAAGAGTCCCAGACTACCTACTGCTATTATAACAGGTTCCCTTTGAACTGTTCAAACTGGAGATGGATTGTTAGCTATACAGACATATACTGTGAGGAGTGGGATGGTATATACATGTATATATATCTATAATGTACAGTCTAACTATCGCTGATCGTACTATCAACACCGTCATGATCGCCACCTAATGACCTTGACAGCTTGTCAATCAATTCAACAGATTACCAGAAGCACTTCACGGTCTGTGTGTGCCGGTAATAGCGGGGGTAATTTTTTGCCGATGTGTGGTATTCGTATTGGTAAGCATTGGCAGTGGCTGAATATCGGGAGGGGGTGAATTTATTATTTTTAAACGCATTTTTTTCAAGCAACCCATACCCAACCCAACTTACAAAACAATAACCCAAACTCAATCCACAAGACAACAACCCAAACCCAACCCACAAGACTTAAACCCAAACCATAACCCGAACGGGTTATCCCAACCCATGCAGTGCTGTAGGGGCCACCCCTCCACCCAAGCTCCCAGTTCATTTATCTGTTCCCCTTCTGGATTTGCCATAAATCGGATACGAACAATTTCTTTCATTTCAGAATGGTTACTCTCCTTATTTTCGCAGTGTTTGCAATTGTTACATGGTCTCCTAGATAGTGCGTCGGCATTCCCATGGAGCCGGCCTGCCCTATGCCTGATAATCCGATTATATTCTCCAATGACCCCAAGCCAACGTTCCATCTGACCCTCTGAATTTTTTTAATTCAGCAATCATCTGAGAACAACACGATCAGTACGCACCAGAGTTGGCACACCATAGACATAGTGATGGAAATTTTTATGGCTTCCACTACCACTAAAAGTTCTTGTCCGACGCTCCTGTTAGATGACCAAAATCCTCTCCTACCCTCTGGTATCCCCGGCGTTCACTCTCCATAATTAACAGGTCGATGGCGTATCTATTACACGAAATAATTATATTCCTGGATCGTCCATCCCGAATTATTATTGCATTTAATTATTACCAGAACCGATGAAGTACTGCTTTATCAAGCATTAAATATACGTGTATGAGTAAATAATGCGATGGTGGTTTTTAACAATTAACAAAGCAAAATCAATATAGACTAATGAAGTGTTTTTTTCACCTTAGAACTGAACTGACCAACAGAGGTTAATATAGTTCTTATATTATTTAGAAGGTCAAGCCAAACGTTGGGCGCACAATTAATGAAAGTTCTGGCAATAAAGGAAGTTTGACGTGTAGCAACGTGAGGGGCCCGACAATGTCGAGTATTCTGGGAATGAATACTTGAATTTGCTGAGAATATTGTTTTTAAGGATTCATCAAGCATGTGCATGCATGGCTGCCCTTATAGTATACAAAAACATAAATCTAGTAAATTTTAATTAATCCTGTAGTATTACAACATTGTAGACTTTTTAAAGTAAATTATCTCTTATATTATGTCAGTCCTTTACCTATTATATATCAGTAGATTTACTTTAGTTTCACTCTGCTTAGTACTAGCTTAGAAATATAATGAGCTTAGGACAAATTCCAATATGGAAGTGAGGCTGTTGACAAGGAAAACAAAAACATGTTGATTACTGTAAATGTATTTGATTAAATAGATCTATATGTGAAAGTAATGTCGACAAAGATTCAATCTCGGGATAATACTCGTATCCCTGCCACCCTTGGAACACAACTATCACCTGTGGATATGAATGTACGGCCCAGGATTCGCCGCCGTATTCCTAGGTTGTTATTAGTCTTATATTATCGCTCACATATTTTACTTCATTGGTATTCCGTATTCGGTATTGTCTTAACGTTACACCTGCACTGTTGTTATTTAAATGTCAGCGTGCATGACATTCAGTAGTGCCAATAATATATACTCCAAATTACAGTCTTATTATTAACTCAGCGTTAAAATAATTTTGATATAAATAAATATCCCAGAATATTTATATTTATGTCAATAACTGAATAAGCATATAACTTCTATTATCATTTCAGTGCTCAGTTATTCTGATCCAATCATAATTTGACTCACTAAATGTGTTCAGCCATTATCAGATGATTATGGTTTTATGCTGATTTGTTGTGTATTAGCATTAGCTGTTTTCACTCATTACACTACAGTTGTAGGAGATAGGTTTTCTTCTTAATTGTGTTATTCATTCAGAACAATTTTCCCATATCTTACATATTTCATTATTTTCTCATTCTTGCCAGCAATCTCAGGAAAATCATCGAGCACAAAGTCTTCAAGCACAAAAATATCTTCGAGCTTTATCCATTATGATTGTCCACTATGCTTTAGCCCTCGTTGTGTGTGTGAAAAATTATTTAGTTTGATTCCTCATTACAAATGGTTAGATTAATTGTCAAAAACATATTAAAAGTACTATAGAGTCTGCCTCCATTGTAACATGGTTTAGCATACCACAGAATCAAAAATAATGTGCAAGGTGCCTTTTGTGTTGGGCTGTTGATTATTTGGACTGAAGGTATATATCCGTGGTAAATTTACCACAGTAAGTCCACTGAAAATTTCCTTGTTATAGGCTCTTTATCATTCATGCTTATTATTGTGATTGATGTTTTGCGGCCACCTTTTTGCACATAGAAGGCTAAATGGGCCGTTTAACTTTTTTGCCATTCATGAAGATTCAGACTAACTTTTAACACTCAGTATTTGTCAGAACTCAAAACATTACCTATGGTGACAAATTATCCAAATGCATCAAGTAATAGATTTAAGCTAGAGAAGTGAATGTGTAGGGGGGGGGGCTTAATTGCATATTATAGCAAACATAAATTCACGTGGATGTGGTACCCAATTACCATAATCCATTTCATGTGGATCCACCCATAGAATAATTCTAAACATTTGTACCTTTGTTCAGAGCTATTATTTGTGTTTTGTTATTTATAGGCCTATGTAGAAAGTATATTTCCATATAAGAACCCTATATTTTTATTGAATGCACAACACAATGATAGATCTCAAGGATAAAGATGCCAAAATGAGGATGTTATTCATGAGAGAGATAATGGAGGTGTTCACAAAAATACAGAATCATCCAATTGTAATGTTCAATATGCTCCCAAAAGTAGGACCGGGAATGGCTGTTTTATTTATAGCAAGTTCATATCATAACAGAATCTGGCAAAGTCACAGAATCTAACAAAGGAATAAACAAAAGTACAACACCATATTGATTGACTTTCCTAAATTATGCAATGTTGTGCTCAGTCTCATGTTCTCAAATGGAGAAAATACTGGAGAAAATGGCTCAGCCCAAACATTAAGCCACTTCTCTCCATCATTACCTAACATTTGTGAACAATATGGTTTTGATCATGATATAATTTCTAATAGTAAGAAACGTTTGACCATGTTATTCAAACCTAAGAAACTTAAAGATCTTATATCTGCACCATTGTATTTGTGAAATAGTCAGTGTATATTGACAAATGTAGATATTAGGTATTAAAATAAAACCCTACTCTTGTAAATCTGATATGAAAAGACAACTTTTTATATTCTATGCTAATGTAAATATGTTGATTAGAAAATTTAGTTTTTGTTCTGATGAAAAAGCAATCTGTATTCGAAGGCGGGAAGGAGAAAACTCAAATGATCTGACATCATGAGAGACTGATGCAGATTATTGTTTCTCTGGAGCATTAATATCTCAGCCATTTTGAATCATATTCCTCTTCTAAGGTTCCTTCCTACTAAAACTGATATGATTGTATGTCATTCATGATTTTAACAAGATAACTGTGTTTTGTTCTGAAATAATTCTTTGCTCACACTTGTTTACACTTTTTTGTTGTTGTTTGGGGAGCATCCCCAGGCTGTCACTTATTCAGCACAGCCTCTATGTTGGAGTGGTTGAAAAATCTCTTCCCCCACCACTCACAGGGGTGCAGTACCAAAAGATGATGGAGCCGAAATACTTTGAGGGTGGTCACTGCCAGAGTGTTTTTTGTCCTCCAGGGGTTTTTAACGTCCCACTTTATTTTAAATAATTGAGTGGAGATGGCAGTGTCATTTAACGTGGTCAGCCACCCACGATGTTGTGAGCCAAGAAATTAATCTCTGGAAAAGTTTCGACCTCTTGCGGGGTTCGAACCTGTGACCTTTGGCACCAAGTGCCTGGGTGCTTAACCGCTAGGCCACCGGAGCTCACTACTTGTTTACATGCTTCTGTATAGACTTATGGTCAAACTGTTGGGTTCAAGTGATGTCAGTATTTAGGAGCTTCCGGTTTCTGTCTAGCTTAAAAATGGCAGCATCCACAGGCCATTAAAGGTCGATTAATCAGCACTTTGAACTGGATTATTTAATATGTGGCTGATTGTTTACTCATTTTGTCATCATTTATTATATTTGTGAGCATAGCTATACTAGTCCTGAAAATTTGAAATGAAGATGGGCTATCCCTTTAAGTGGAATGTTTGTTCACTATGGGATACCTTCCTTTGGTGAATTATAAAGGAAACATATAAAAATTTATCATTAGGCTTCAGTCCAGTTTGTAAGCAAAATCTGAAGGTGGAATGAATAAATGAACCAGAAGTTTAATTAACTATTTATTATAATTTGTTTGTAATCTTTGGATGAAGATGCATTCTGAGCTTCCTCTGTAATGTCATATTTTGAAACAGTGTTAATTTATTTGCAATGTACATTAGGCCCCGTTATAATGTGGTCTTTGAGGTCCACAACTCATCAACTGCGTTATAGGTGGACCGTGAAATGAGACACTACTGTCGGGGTGGACGATAATAGGGGATCCACTTATTCACCTCGTTTTGCACCATTCTTGAAGATTACTTACAACTGTCTATTTCATAAATGTTCCCAGTAATTGTTTAATCATTTGTTGGCTTAAACATAAATATTACCTCAGTGTTTGTGTAGAACATAAAATGTTTTTCAGGTGAAGGTAGAAAATGTATGGACTAATAAATGAATGTTTAACTCTTGTAATAGCCTCCAATTTCTCTTTAAGAGTATGATTTTCATTTTGGCATTTTGAAGTAGTGTTGGGCAAGAAGGATAGCATTTGAGAAATAATAGATGATACAATATATGATCAAAACAGAGGTCTTTCATATACATAATATGATTCATAATTGCAATAAATAAAACATGAGCAATATCTGTGAATTAACAAACAGAATTAACCTTATTTAGTGGGAGGAGTCACACAATAACTGGGGGTTGCGATTGGGTTGTTTGTTTGGCTGATTGAGCCAAGGTGGTGTGTAAGTAAGGTTGTGATCAATAAATCTACTCGTGCGTAAGTTGTGGTCATTGGCTATGCTTTTTACGTGCGTGTGAATTACAAACTGTGAAAAAGTTATTTCATGCCATAGTGGTCTGCGGTATAATGGAGGCATGCTGTGTGTAGATTTGTAATGCTGTAACAGTAAGCTAACTATGTGAAAGTGTGTAATAATTATTTTTAGCCTAATTCTTGCCATTTTGCAGTGTTCCATCAGCTTTGGCAAATAAATCAGCAACGGTTACTCCACCATCCTCGGCCAAGGCATTCCTAGCGAAAGAACGGTTGAAATCAAATAGATTTCAAGCCGCACACCATCGGAATTTGCCCATAAAACCAAGGCAGCCAAGTGCGGAGAGTATTAGAGTTGCACCCGAAGAACAGTCAGAAGATGAAGAACAAGATGTGAAATTTATTAATGTTTCAAGTGCAAGAAGTCAGGCTGACACTAGTAGTAGTAGTAGATTGCAAGAAAAATATATCCGAAGGATAAACCCGGAAGATGTTGTATGTACCAATAATTATTAGAAGTTCTTAAAACAGTCCAGTTTTGATATTAATGCTTAGAGTTTTGTCCTTTTTTTTCAATCTTTGTATCAGCTATTCTGTTAACTACTAGACAGCAATCATGTATATCTAATTACTTTTAATATTTTGAGGCATTTAAAGGTATTGGTTCTTTATGTTACCTTTTCAGCAGAAAATATGATAATAATTAATAGTTGCTTAATCACTACATGTTTCTTCACTCCCTATTTTTGTGCATAGTTGTTACTTCAGAATGATGCCATAGTAATGACCAACTTAAATTACTCTTAACAAATATATTATTGTGTTTAACGTATTAAAACAGTCACCATTAGTTACTGTAAAATCATTTTTAAATTATACACGTATATGGTGTTTAAAATGTTGTTTGACGTACAGTTTCTAATGATACAATAACCAAGTGTATACTTCCTTGCTCTGGTTTTATTATGTGATAATTTCACATTACTGATAGTTAGCATCCATTTTGATTTTTTTGTGATCAAGGTGAAGAAGTTTCTAATCTTTTTGATCAAATGAAATTGTCTTAAAATATGTGAATAATCAATATTTAAAAGATTAAGTAAACAATCATTGGTTAAAATATACTATTGCAGAATATAGTTTTAGTTTAAAATAATGTAAATAAGACCATTGGAATTATTTATTTAAAATAAAAGGAATCGGTAAATTTGGAATTGAAGTTTCCTATCAAAAAAACTAAATCAACAAATTAGTTGTCCAAATAAGACACATATAAGTGAAAAGAACCTTGTAAGTACCCTTTTTTTATTATAATATTTGGCACATCCTAATGTGATATTTTATCTGTTACTAAAAGGATTTTCTCCAAATTAATTCATTTCTCTGTGGCTCAGTCTATCAGTTATCTTTTCTAGGCATGGCCAGTGTCAACATAAAAATAAGATTCACTTCCTTACTCACATCTACTGACTTCTTAATTGGACTGAGTTATGAAAAGCTTCGAAGATCTGTGGAACTAAAACTGAGTTATATAGACGACTGACCATTAGAAGTGATTTATTTTAAGAGAGTTGTTACTCAAACATTTGACCTCTCTAACTGAGTGGGAGCCTCTATGGTCTAACTGATAGTATGTTGGATCACAGATCGCTACCACCCAAGTTCAAATCTCAGCATTGGCATATCTGAAGGGTGTTTCATCTTTGACTTCATTACTTTTGGAGGTTGCTCGTCCATTTAGTTTACTGTGTGCACAAAAGTGGCCGTAAGACATCAGTCATCATCATCTCTAACTGAGCACAAATCCCCTTTTCAGTCAGCCTCATGAACCATTAACAATGATGTATTTTTTATGGCATTGCTGTGATTATGTAATCTGTCAGCTTGTTTCTCATATACATAATGGATATTTTGTACAGCTGGAAAGAAGTCAAGAGAGTGGTTATAATCAAGTTTATCAAGCTGATCTACATGCATCACAGATTGTTAGAATAGAAAACATTGAGAAGGTAAAACGCCACTAAACCAACTGAACACACAAACATACACACCACCACACACACTTATTAATATATTAGTTATTTGATATAGTATTATTATATACTCCTTGTCCCTAATTCATCTTTATTCCAGTTCACTAGGTTGAGGGTTCTTGACTTATCCTGTAACAGTATTAAGAAGATAGAAAATTTACATTGCAACACAGTAAGTAACATGTGCCAATAATCTAAATATGTTTGTAATTTATTTTAGTTTTGCTGTGGTTTGTGTCTGATAACGTTGTATGAAATATTTTATTAAATGGTCATTTTACAATGGTGTAATTCCCAAAAATGGCCATAAGATTGAATATCATGCTAGATGAATTTATTTCAGCAGATGTCATTCCAGTGTGACTGAGCCTGAAGGCTTCAGTCTGGATTAACTTAAGATTTTCTCAGTTAAATCCAATTCTTACATTCAGTGCCATATCATCTTCGTGATCACATACATAAAAAAAACTAGTAAGAAATGCACTTTAGTTTATCATTATGTATCAATTATTGAAACAAAAATCCTGTTTTGAAGCCCACCTCTGTTTAAGAATTATAATCATTGAACCTCTAAAACATATTATAATATAATTATGATTAAACCATTTTTTATAATTGCTCTCCTTTTAAACAATTTTGTAAATAATTTTATCGTGTTATTGAATTGTTTGATTATTAATTTTCTCTTTGCCAGGACATTAGGGAGCTGAAATTGTATGATAATAACATAGAACAAATAGAGAATTTAGACCAGTGAGTATACTGAACTTTCTGTTTTAGGTGGAAATTAGCATAATTGTTTAATCAGGCATTCTTTTTGTTTTATTATACCCTGTAATCTGTATGATATAAAGTCTGTCCACTAAGTGACAGTGTTTATGTGTGATTAAATTACATGTATTTATATCATTGATTAAACATTTGCAAAGAGGTCAACGTAATTGTTTATTTTTCAGATTAAAAGAATTACAGCTTCTCCAGCTACAGCACAACAAAATTAGATCTATAGGTAAACTTTTCTTGGTCTTCTTAATTTTTGAGCATATCCGTAAAAATTAGCCGGCTTTTTAAGAAATCGTTTATTTTAAAATATATATTTTGCAATGATTAATTTATGTAAATAAGTATATCTCAGTATGATGTTTTTGATTTTTATTTAAATAAATAGACACACCATTGAAGATTATTATTGAAGCCCTAAGCATTTATTACCATGCCATATGTTGGACATGATTGTAATTACTAGATGGGGATAACAAGATGTGAATGAATCTGACACAGAAGTTGTTGTATAATATACATGAATAGGATTAACTGAACTACAGTTAGTTTATATCTTCATACTGATAAGTGAAACCTAGCAGTTATTGTGATACTATTGTGCTAAACCAAGAAAACTACCCTTTCTTTTGCTTTTCTTGCACATTTTTTACATTTTCCATGACAAGCAAGTAAAGTATATTAACAAAATAATACAGGAATAGAGTTGCTTATTGTAATAGTGTCTGGCCTTGAGATGTGTTATTTGAACTCTCAATCAAGTGGCATATAGTAATGTCCCAATAACGTTCAAGTTAATCACCAGTTAACGATACTTACTTAGGCCATAATATTGAATTGTTAAGTAAGTAATAATTGCTTTTCTGGCATACAACCCAGACAATGTGTATTGATGTCAGAACAAAGATACTGAATACAATCATGAAACTAATCATAATAAATGCTGGAAATAAATCAGACTTTATTTAATTAAGAGTCTTCCATCTGATTCTTTTCCAGGTAAAGGTCTACAAAACCAGCGTAAGTTGCACGTATTACGTTTGGACAGTAACTACCTGTGTCAGCTGGATGTTAGGGACTTGGCAAGTTGTGGGAAGTTGACATCCCTGGATATTAGCAACAATAAGTTAGAAAGCATCTCAGTATGTTATTGTCTTACCATTAGGTTTATCAGAATGATAATGCATGTTATGATTATGCTGAACTCAATATGTATTATCAGAATTTATGGTCTGTTGCTTATCTGTTTTCCATTTTGGAGAATTCTTATCCAATTATAAGTCGGAAATAAAATATTTTAAACATTTTTTGCACTGTTTTCATTAGATAATGATAAAATTATAAAAGAATTATACAGCACCCAGTATATTTGGTATAAAATTTATGTTAAGGTGCTTAACAAATAATATATTATTGATGTAACAGACTTCTGTAACATTTTGGGTTTATTCAGTGAGCGAATCTTAGGCAGTTTGTAAATTTTCATTAAACCAAACTTATTACTGATTATTAATCTGTTATCTAATTATATGTCTTTTCTATAATCATATTTCCTTCTCCAGTATTTGTTGAACAATATATTTTATTGTTATTATTACTGTTATTGTTATTATTATTTTTATTGATGAAAATATATTTGGCCATTGCAGGCAATCAATTGCTTGACAAGTCTCGAGGAATTGATTGTTATAAACAACAGACTTCGTTCAATCAGTGATCTGTCGAGATGTAAAAAGGTATGAAAATGTCACGTTTCAATGAAAACAACAAATGATAGCAATCCTATGCAGTGCTGTCCCATCTTATGCTATCTCATAAAAGCAACAATTGCTGTTGTTTTCCTTGGAACAGATTTCCTTCTATGTTAAACTGTGCCATTTAATTACAGCCACACGAATCCTGTTCACAGAACAGTGCTTGTCATGTCCTCTTTGATTTGATATGATCTGAATTTATTCAGAATTCCCTTAAAAATATAAACAACACTCAGTAGTTCTAATGACTAGATGTTATTAGAATTCCAAGGATACTGTTAACACAAAAAAATCAAAGATATAATTATACTGTTGGTCTTGATATCCATTGTGGTTCTGTCACTCAGTGATATGCTCCCCTACAATTGAGACAAACTAATAAATTACAAAGTTGCATTGAAGCGTGATCACTATGTCATGTTATGTAATATTACATTTAAGCCAATATGTGTGCTAATTTACATTTATGTCAGTTGGTCTGTTTAGTACTGATTGGAGTTAATTTATTTTTGAGAACCAAAACAAATGACTTCGGAGTTGTCGAATTGAGGAAAACATCATCTTATTGATGGCAGCTATATAATTTAAAAACACACAGTACTCAACATTCAGCAGACACAAGAAATAATCTCACTCAATGACCACAAACTGATTACTTGATATTAACAATTTGAATTGCCAGTAATTTCTCTACATTGTGATTGGTAGAGTTGAAATATTTAAGTGTTGGCAACATCCTTTCTAACTGTGATCAGTAAATGAATGTTAGTGCTAGCAAAATGTACAGAAGTTGGTATGTTATAAATCGGAACCATTTCTCTGCTGATGGCTCTAAAATAGATCTGCTCAAAGTACGAGTGAATAAGTTTTTCTTTTAAATCAAAGAACTATGGAAATGGCATAAATTACCTAATTTAAATTCGAATGACTGATTATATTGCTGGGTTAAGTGATTTTCAGTAATAGATAACTTTAATCAGGTGTTGATGACAAAATGCCAGACAGCAATTGACCAGAAATAATATGTATATTAATAATTTAAACAGTCCGCCAGTACTTAATAAATGAGTTTTTCAGAAATAAAAATGACCTGGTTATTCTGCATTTGTTAAAAATGTTTAGGGTCAAACATCCAAGTGCTGCCATTTAAAAATAATGCCAGAGTTTGGTATATCCCAATGTGGGCACAGTATACATAGATAGAGTTATGTGATTTAAATTTGTAATTCAGTTTTGAAGGTTTTATTGTAGACTTGAATCGACATAATACATTAAATAAATGCTCAACTTGAATTTTAATTGTTTTTTAAACCATCTCCCCTATATCTGTTTTATTTTTGCAGTTGCAAGAAGTTGATGTCTCATACAATAAACTTACAGATTTATCTGGACTGAAATCATTGCAACAGCTGACAGTAAGGTCTCTTCTTATTAAAGGAACAGTTCACTCTCAGATAATGTCACTGAAATGTGTAATGCTTATAAAATAACCCCAAATCTCCCAATGATAATCACAAACTATACCTGATATCATAGATATAAGGAAATAGTTCACCATATACCGAATAAGTGACAGCCTGGAGATTCTCCCGAACAACAAAGCCATATACCGGTAGTTTTATTTAGCCATTTCAGTAAAATATGATGCTGTTTGGAGCAAGTACTTTAAAAAATATTCATAAATATGCTTTCATTGCAAAAACATATGTTCGGCTGATAATTCTTAACAGTGTCATAACCAGGTCATTCAAACAGCTTATATATAGTGATGTCAGACTTCAGGAGCATCTGCTTTGTGTCTGGCTTTAAAATGGCAGTGCCTGCTGATGAGTTGTAGTCTATTCACTAGTACTTCAAACTTGATTATTTTATATTATGTTTGATTATGTCCTGAAAATTTGAAATGAAGGTGAATTGTTTCTTTAAATGATTTGGTATAGATTACCTTAATCTAACGTTTTGTAATGTATAACATTTGAGTTATATTCTTATTATAAATGCTCAAGCTAGATGTTTAGTTGTGAAATATCAGTTAGCATTTTGTATAATGCAAATATTAAGCAACTTGGTGATACATGTGGTTGGGAATGACAAAGTAGTGCTAGTCAGTAATGCTATTTTGCCATTTATTCTCAATATTTATTAATTCCAATTGTCTGTGTGTAATTTTAGTGTTTACATGCTTCACATAATCTGCTGGTTAGTCTGAAGACGCTTGGTAAACTGAGGTAATATTTTGATTAAACAGTTTTTTCCATTATTAGCATTAAATTAAATCTATAGTATACTGATGCTCACAAGAGCCTAGATAGATTTAATAGCCTTATATATGTTCTCAATGCAAAATATTACATCAGAGCTTCTTTTTAAATATTATTTTCAATATGATTATCATTCAATGTACTGTTTCTTACTAGGGGTCTCCAAGAGTTGAATGTCAATCACAATAAAGTGACAGATCTGAAGCACATTGTGGATAGTTATCCTGGCCTTCAGATATTAGATGTCAGTGAAAATTATGTGGAAGTCTGGCAACAAGTGGTAAGTTAAATATCCATTGAGCAACATTTGCCACTTTGGGATGGACCTTTCTATAATTATTAAAGATAACAATGAAAATGATTAATCATTATTAATATAAAAGAATTATATTATTCAAGGCATCTGTAACAGCTTTAATACATAACAGTGTTTATTTATTTGTTTGAATGTTTATATCTATATAGCACTGTTTTATAAGCATGTTGTCACATGTGCTGTTATTTTTACACACATACCCCAAAAAATACATGTCTATGTATCCACCTCTGTTATTAAGCTACTATACATTAGCCAGTCTTCTTATAAGTAGCCCTTACAGAAACAACCTCTGGTTGAACATTTGCTACAAAGATAATTTACATTTTTAGGAGAAGCTGAAGCAGCTAAGAGAACTCGTTGAGTTGTACATCTCTGACAATCCATTTAATGCTGAGGATGGTCCAAAGCCAAGTTATCATGCAGACGTTCATCAGCTTCTCCCTACGTTGGATATATTGGATGGGGTGAGTGAGCCAATTAAAATGATTGATTTAACATATTCATGTGAACTAAGGATTCCTTTTGATACCTGACTTACCACCAGGTTATGAACCTCTCATAACCCTGGGCATGGTACTATATTGGATAATTATCGCTTTAAATGGCTTCAAATTTTGATCAAAGTAATATTTAATGTATAGAATTAGAAAGATATTTAACTGTTTCTCATTTTCAGGTATAAATTGCAATTATAATTAATTATGTTTACATTTATTTCATTTCATATGTATATATATAATGAATTCACTATACTCTTTATGTCCAGTGATAATGCATAAGTTGTAGGTTTTATTTAAAAATTGTTTTTACAATTTGGAAACAAAATCTTATCATACGTAACAGATTTAATTCATCTTAATTTGATAAGAACTCATAATCGAGAAACTGACATTCTAGTCTCTATTCCACTAAACATGTTATGTATTACTTAAATGATATTTAAAGGTTTATATAATTTCAAAATTGATTTTAAGTTTCTAAAAACAATCAGTTATGGTCACAACTGCAGTTTATTTTAAATATTATTAATATCCCTTTTTTATATAACATCACAATAACATTAGTTGAATGTGATGTTTGTCTATTATAGTATTCCTTTAACAATTTTATCATGTGAACTGCATTTATGCAAGAATTCAGCAACTGTATGTGAATAATGTTAAAATGAATATGTGAAAAATGCACACATGCTGTATTCTCATATATAATGGCTGATAAAAAGAAAAGGAAGTTTGTTTGGCATAAAAATAAGCTAAATAGGTTAGGTCATTCTACATTTTCTGAACAAAATTAATTTTAAATTATTATTTTTTTTGTTATTTAAGGCACACATGAAGAAGCCAAGTGGTAGGACTGGAACACCATTAATGCGGCCTATGTCAGCCTCTACAGGTGATCTATCAGATGTTAGTTGTTGTAGTTTTGTAAATTTGCTTAAAAATCTTTGAAAATGTCCATAGAAGTTTAACCCCTAAACTGAAATGACAATAATCTCACTTGGTGTAATTTTGGACATAATACAAATCAAATTACATGATATGATACTTGATTGTTAGGTTTTAATGTTGAAAGTTTTTAGGTTAATTTTTTTAATTGGGAAATCCTGCATTGAAAATAAAATAATTTAACTGAATATATAGCTTCTGTAAAGATTCGAGATTTCTAAAAATAGTTTTGTGACTTAATTATTAACTAGTCTAAGACAGCTGCTTAGGCAGATAAAAAAATAGTTCCCTAGTTCAGACATTCAATTTTGCTACAAAAATATTAAATCCATAAATTAAGTTATCATTTAACTTTTTAATTCAGAAATATTTCTTCTATGACAATCCTACTTAGAATATAAACTACTCGGATTAGGTATTGCAAGTAAGTACTCAGAGTACGTACTCGGAGTACCTACTCATGGTAAAAAGTAGTAGGTAAAAATTGGAATTGATAAATTTGGAATTGGAATTGATAATTTTATGTGGAATTGACCAAATGCAATTGAGTGGAATTGTAATTGACATTGGAATTGACCCCTAGTTATTTCATTGCTTTATATTAACAGTACACAAAACCTGGAGAAATACAAACATAGTTAATACATATAATAGTGTAGTAATGTTAAATTATGTCAGTCCATAGTTCTGTGTAGTTTTCAGATTTTGAAACATTATTTTAAAGTTTGGATAAAAGATCATAAAATAGTTAATCAATAATATAATGTTCACCATTTTCTGTTTAGTCTCTTCACTATTAAATTTTTTCTACATAAAAAGATAATGGCTTTAAGGGTGGTGGGATATTATTTTATAATTTCTGAATACACATGTTTTGATGAAAGGTTTCCCAGTGAAATTTCATTCCCCCTTTTCCACTTTTTCTTTTCCTGATAAAACTTTCTGTAGCTTTCAGAAGGTTCATCCTCACTCAAGGCCATATCTAGATAATAATCTGGAAAAGGTGCCCATCACTCTTTTTTTAGGAGTACCAGCTTTATGGTCACTAATACTGATGATGAATGGTACAATAAGACCAAAAGAATATTTTCACAATTATTGTCTATAGAAAGGTCAGATTTAATCTGGTAAGATTAACCACATTGTTGTAAAATCTAATAGGATAGATTTGATCACCCCCACATCATTTTCCACCAGTTAATCACTAGAACTATTTTTTAGCAGTTTATTTATTGATTTAATTTTGCTGCAGCCCCAGTTACATCTTCACTTAAAGATTTATATCATAGGAACTAAAATTTGCACCGATTGCTAATATTAATTGGTTTGGAAACACTATCCTGTGTATAAGTTATAAATTAAATTGATATTTGAGACTATAAAGATAGCTTAAAAAGTTCCTGATATTGTTTTAGATATGGTTGCTGAAGAATTCCATGATTTTTAATTATTATACATAAATCTTTTGGAAATATAGTTAGGTACTTGCATGAAAGTTTTGTAAAAAGGTGACAGGTTCATCAGTTACATTGAGAACTACATGTTATATAAATTGTCAATGATATAATCATATATTATGTTACTAGTATGATCAAACATTATATCATTATTATATAAGGACTATTCTCTATATCAGTAATGTGGTCATCATGCTGTATATCAGTATTATGGAGGACATTCAGTTCTATATGTAAAAAACAAGGTGATCGTGGAGTATACTGATATAATGATGACTTGAGTTATTTCCAATAATATTTTATAATTTTATAATGTGTTTTTTTTCTTTTTATAAACCTGGCTATTCTTAACTAAAATGTTCAGAGTAATTGGTCTAGTTTTTAAATTAATACGTGTACCCGAGTTTGTATTTTTGATAAATTATTATACTTATACTTGAATAACATTATTTGAGAGTACCCGTTCTAAAGTACAGCTGACTGATTTATCTCGTTCATCCCTGCTCCTCAGTGACGCATTTGTCAACGGTTGTAATCTTTTTTTAATTGTTTTGTCTTAGCATTTACTATTGGACATTAGGATTGATTTATGTTTATATTTTAGTGATAACCTCCCGTCAAGTCGAGACACAGATAAAATCTCTAGATGAAGAAATGTCAGAATTTGAGAAGAGTGTAACAAGTCGGTATGTGATTATGAGATAAGTGAAGAGTATGTGATTGCTGAGAATGTGATTAGTTTGGTAGAGCCATTAGCATCAGTTAACTTGTATTTTATTTTAATATAGTACTTTCAAATGTTTTAAGAAGTGAGGATAAATTTGACATGTTCCTGGATCACACGTGAACTGTGTCAATATCTCATTATGATTTTTCTCATAAACATTTTATATGTTATTCTCGGACTTGAAAAGCAAAAGATTATTTTGAAATTTTCTCTTGATACACTTAGAGTTCTATGATAGTGCATAGATTAAAGCATTGTGTAATTGTTGAGGAATGCACTGAAAACATTCAGGTCATGATTTATGTCTAAGTCATACTTGTGTTTATGAGATACTTCCTTGGGGAGTGATCTCTCAGCCATGTATCCTACCCGTTACCAGTTTTGAGGCTAAACTCAAATCTCACTTGCTCTTGATACACTCATGGAATGATCAATGTATATGTATGTTTTTATGATGTCCCAGTTCGAGTTGAAATACTATATTTGAGATAATTGTTATTATGCATGAAAAATGGAACCTTATTTTCAAATCAGAAGGTGAATTGTTTTAAAAGCATTAAAATGCCCTCATGTCTACAGAAATTTACCAATGTATATATTATGTGCGCATGCCAACCACCCAACCCCCCTCCCCGAACACATATCTATACAAACTATAGTGTACATTCCCATTTTAGTATATTTGCTGATTTACTTTGCCACTAAAAGAAAGTCTCCCACATATAAACATACTGACCATAGAATAATCCTGTGTAGCAAGAATATGACATTAATTACTTAGCCAGATTAGCTGCCCTATAAATAATACTACATGCTCTAACTCCATTGTAAAGCAGTCCAATATATCATGGCAGTAGATATAATGCAGGGAATATTTGGCTCACAATTATTTGGGCTGAAGATACTTATTTTTTAGTCGTTTTCTGTAGTAGCTTTACTGAAAATACTTCCATATCAAAGGCTCTTTGCCATTCGTGAAAATACAAACACAGGTTTAATATTTTTGTATTTGCCACAAGACCATATATTACCAACAGTCACTAATTACTGAGTTTGTCAACTACCGGTAGTTGATTAAAGCTAGAGAAGTGACTATATGAGTAGATTAATTGCATATTTGAACAAATATGCATTTATGTGGATGGTTTCATCTGTTCATGTGCCATTGATAATACAGTTACCATCTTTCATCTCACATGATCCCACCCATAAAATATTTCTGATTACTTTTATATCAATTCACATATATTATTTGTGTTTTATTAAGTACATGTAGAGAAAATATTTCCACATTAAAACTGCTGTGTTTCCGTACTGATTGCACAACATAATGATAAATCTGAAGCAAGCTGATGCCAAAATGAAAATCTTACTCCATTAGAAAGAAACTGGAGGTGATCGCAAGAGTATGACAAAATGTAAATGTTGCTGTTTTACAACCACTTCTGTGCACAAGGTAGGCTAAATGGGCCGAGCGACCTCGAACAGTAATGGGGGAGAAGTGAAAGAGAAAATACCCTTCTAATGTAATGATTCTTACTGCAAAGGAAGAAGTCACGATTATTATCTAGGAATGCTGGAACATATTCATAATTTACTAGTTTAAATATATGTCGACCGCGAAGACCCATCTTTCCCTGACCTAGATGAAATTAAATCTCATTGGTTCCCTATTTAATTCAAATTAGTTCTATTTAGTCTCCTGACAATATAGGCAATATATATCAAGTAACGTGTGGGTCCATATATTTCAATCTTCAGTCCTATGATGGAGTAAAATAAAATAAATAATGTACAATGTATTAGCATGAACAAATATTGTCAAACAGGATATATTAGCTATTTGTCATGTTTCACTATCTGTCAAATGTTATCAGTGGCATATCATATTTTTATATGGATATATTTCTTTAGGAATATGCATTTGAGTATCCTCAAAATGCATGGCACAGACTTTGTAACATTGCAGTTGACTCGGCTTTGTCCTCAGTAAATCAGCTCACTGGATATTCACTATTCGTGTGGCACATCTATGGAAAATGAATAACAAAAATTATAAATATATCAGGGATTATCACCTAAGTATAGAATAAGGGACATTCTGTAATGTTGTCCTAGAAATGGATACAAATACCCCCATATTTACCCCTGTTGTAGACCCAAACACATCACAATAGCACGCAATCATGTAACGGCAGTTTGTTAACAACATACAACAAATAGATTGTACACACAAATACAGGTGAGAGATTATATGTGTATGCATTTAAATATGTCTGTTTGATTATTATGTTTTTTCTAAAACTGGTAACTTCTTTTGGGAATATGAAGAAAAATAAAACTCCTGCTACTGTTCTAGTATAATGACTAAAATTAGCCACTGATCGTAATGTGGATTAGCCACCTTTCTATCAACTTCACCATTTGTCACTTTATTTGGTTGCTATCATCTAGCTAATGTTCCACATTGACCACAAGAGTTGTCACTGATTGCACTGAAGCTCATGTTACTGATCTTTGTGGGCCTTCTCTATATTGACGTCCTCTGGTTAGATCAATCAATTTGTGACTGCCCTATGCAAATTCATGAACAGCATCCCGACATAGTGTGAATATCTGTAATGCTATAATCTTATTACAGAGTAGGAAATAAGATTTATGAATATGAATATTCAATATTTATTGAAGTAATTGTAGTATAAACACACACCTGAGACCGCATCAGAGATACTCTATGCTGGCCAACAAATGATAAGTTTGTCTCTAGAGTTATAATTATTCAGCCACTTGTTATCAATCTGTGAAATATTTGTATAAACTGATAGTTTTTAAAGGCACAGGTTATTTCTAATGATTATTATTTTCAAGTTAGTGTTTTGCGTGTCATGTTTATTTTGTTTATTAGTAAATAGGTATATATCCTAAATTTAGCCTTCTGTGTGATCACTCTGACAACTGTGTCTTCTTAGCTTTGAGTCACTGAGGATGACCATGATGGCCTTGCCAAGAGAAGCACCAAGTTGTCCCCCGGAAGTAAAAACAGACAGAAGTATACCTCCCGCTATGAGACCGGTGTCAAGAAGTGGAAAGTAAGTGGCTAACGAAGAGCCTTAAAATTCTTTTATGGCAAATTACAAATTAAATGGAAACTTATGTAATAGTACTAATACTTAGTGGATAGTGATTGTTGGGAGCTGTAAGTACTGTGATTCATCATATCTGCGTCACCAATCTTAATTTGTGATCATCATTTTCATTTTAATTGCAAACATAATGAAGAGACTTAAAATATACCACCCGAGTATCGTGTCATATTTATGACCTACTTCTAGTGTTTATTAAGCACCGTTTTATGGCATGCTTGTTAAGTGTTTTAATTGCTGTAACAGACTGCTTCTTCATTTATGACCATCGTCCCTCCTGGGATGTAGGCCGTTGACCACAGTCTTCGGGAGTCTTCCGTCCGGGCCTTTTATTTCGAGTTCCCTCCAGCTGTAACCTGTCTTCTTGGTGTCTCTCTGGAGATCCCTTCTCCACGTCCTCTTTTCGTCTTCCTTGTGGGGTCTATATTAGAACCTGCCTGGTGATGGTGGATGCTGGTTTCTGGAGCGTGTGACCCCCATCGTCTCCTTCTGATCTCATCCCCAGCGTTCGGTTGGTGTGTTTTCTCCCATAAGTGACTGTTGCCGATGGTCTCTGGCCAGCGAATCTGGACGATTCTTCTCAGAGGGTTATTGATAAAGACCGCTTCCGGTTATAACATTTTAGTATTCATTTCTGACTGGCATTGTTATTTATACACTTCCTCTCTCTGAGCCGTATGTCTCATGTGACACCAGCACTAAGGCTGAACAAAACGATCACTCATTGCTACAGTTCCTCAGCTTCAACTGGGTTATCCACCGTACTAAAAGTACATTTGCCACAGATATTTCCTTATTTGTTAATGCTTTTCACTCGTTTAAATCTTCATAGATTGTTGTTAATAACAAGAAATTTAATGTATTACTTTACAATTATCATCTTTATTTCATATTCATAAGAATATACATGTGAATGTTCGCAAAATTGATTAAAATGAACCAAGATGTAACATATATCATTTATATTGTTTGACGTTATAGAATCATTGACATAAGAAGGTGAACAGAAATATTTATGCCAAATTTAGCCAATAATACGTGTGAATTTTTTTTTTATCTTAATTTTATGTGTATCCTTTCCCTAATTACATACATCATATTCTGATCGGTGAAAGGAGATATACAGTATTAATACATAATGGTTGATTTAATAGCATCGTTCATATACATAAATCTACTGATGTTCTTTCTGTGCCATCTTTAGTAGGTAATTTAAAATTTCTGCTGCACTTAGTGACACTGGATCTTTGTTATTTTTCTTCTGTTATTATGGAGTTGTGATCCATGTGATCATAAAGTAAATATCTTCCTTTGATCTGTGACAGATTGTTGGCACGTTATTCTGTGGTCGAGTTAAAAACATCTTTCTGTTTTACAATTTCTCAACGATTTATTGTGGCAGCAGATTACATTGAAACCAGATATGACCTTTTGTCTTGTCTTCCTCATGAACAGGATGATATGGTCATATTTTCCCTAGCCTCTGTCTGACGTATTCCCATTCCTTTGTGATGCAGATGTAATGTGAGGGATATATGAGCTTCCAACTACACTAACTTCTAAATTGGTTTGTCTTGGTTGCGTAAAGGACACACACTATATTACTTGGATTGCAATCTGTCTGTCTGTGTTTTGTTCTTCAGTGCAGTATATCAATCTGTTTTTCTGTCTCTTTAACTTTATTTCTGTCTGTTTATATTAATCATTCTCTCTTTTCCTCTCTGTCACCCCCCTCACTTTTCTCTCTGACCCTCCTTTTTCTGTATGTATGTATGTATATATATATATATATATATATATATATATATATATATAGAGAGAGAGAGAGAGAGAGAGAATATACCTAGTAATTCCAAAACAGTTTGTTTTCATAATGATCAGTTAGTTGCCAGCTATGGTTGCTAACACTAAATTGTTACTTCTTCATTAGACCATTATTTGACACACAGTATAATAAAACACCAATTTTATTGAAATAAAATCCTGGTTTGTTTTCTAACCTGCCTGCTATCATCCAATTGTTATAACCATTGTTTCCAGTTGTGGTTTAAGCACAAATATTTCCATAATAATTATGAAAAACCGGATGTGTCAGTTCTCAGGATATAAATGCCTACCGGTATTAAGTTATTATTATATGGACATTTTATTGGATGAATATTTTCGTAGATGGATCAATGTTTAACGCTAATTCAGATCTAGAGGTGTCAAAACTTGTTGTGATTGTTAGAAATTTAGCTAACCTTTTCTCGATGGAAGTAAATAAAACTATGTGAGGGGAAATGTTCTTGCTGAAGACACTGCCCACCAAATACTCCCATGGCAGCTGAGAAAATGGAGAAATGTTGATATAATTATATAGTTGGGTATATCAAAGAATGTACATCTTCTATCAAAATATCTACAGGTATATATATATATATATATATATATATCAATGAGATTTAGAAAAGTATGATTAAATATGACATCTTAAATTTCATCATTTGTTTATGCCGTTATCATTTCAGAAGATCCAGAATCAAACTCGCCCTTGAGTTTGCTGCCCAGCAATATGAGGAGAAACCTGCTGTTGATCCAGAAAACAAAACTTGATTCAGTGTAACCACGCCATTCAGTATTGTATATGTTAACAGCTAATTTGTGTGTATTTGGTGTTAGCTTCTGTCAGCTGGCTAATGTTATGTAAATCAGTAATATTTTGATGATTCTTTAGCAGATTAGTTAACCTCCTGGCACGTGAATTGAATAAATTAAGCTTATTTGTTACTAATTATATTTATACTAATTATAACATTATATATATATATATATATATATATATATATATATGAAATGTTAATGTAGTGGCCATTAAAACAAATTAATATTAGTTGCAACTCAATGCACTTTCAGTCTTATGGGATCATTGTTCAATAGTGTGATATCTTGAATGCTCATATTTGGGTTCATACAGTGTTATAATTAATTATATTATCACTGTTGCTGGTATCATAAATAACAAGGCCTTGAATGTCTAGATGATTTTTACGTGATTGTAAACGATATTTTATTATTTTAAGTGTTATTTACTCACATTTTTGCTTTGTTTACTGGTAATGAACATTTTGATGATTGTAGATTTGTCTTTGAGAACGTCTGGTATGCTGTTGTGATATGGAGTTCAGTACTTTTGTGAAACCACTAACTACCAGTGCATGTCTACTTATATTTAAGTGTACTTTCGGGAAATATTATAAATTTATAACACGTTAAAAACAGGCTAAAACATTTCTAGAGAAGATTTATATATATCACTGTTTGTTTGTACTGAGTTACTACACCAACCTCACAATACAATCGAAGCTCATTCATTCAATTCAAGATTTCTGGAATGTATCAGGTGAATTAAAGTTAATACGTCACAGAAGCCGTTTTATTCCCACAGTTGTCGCGATTTCATGTATTCAGATCAGGTAGTTAAAGGACAGTTCACCCTCAGATAATAATAAGGACACTGGGTGGCCTAAATTGTGCCGATGTGTCGTTAAACAACATTCGGCCATCCATCCTCAGATAATATGACTTAAATGTGTGATGCTTATAAAAGTAATCAAAAATCCCCCAATAATAATTACAAACTAGACGAACTGAGCTCTTGGGCTTGGGAGCTAGAGAAAGCATGGAAAATAAATACGAAGGATATGTTTGGGCCAAATATAGTGTATTATTTGTAAATACTTTTTTTTACGAAATTACGTGTTTTGCTGGCTCCTGTTTATCTTGTAATAACAGGGTAATACAAACGGCTTGTATTAAGTGACGTCAGATTTCCGGTGCATCCCGTTTGTCTCGGGCTTCAAAATGGCGGCGCCCACATACCAATTATAGTCCATACACCAGCCCTTTAAACTGGACAATTTAATACGTGGTTGAACGTGTTCATATTTTGACATAATTTATAATTTGTGTGAGTACATTTGTATTAATTCTGAAAAGTTGAAATCAAGGTGAATTGTTCCTTTAAAACACTTTCCCCGGGAGACGGGCGTTGTTCTTAGTTTTTTGCACTGATGTTATAGAATACAGTTTGTGCGCTCACCCGTGCGCGTGTGTTTGCGCTTAGGAGTGCTTAATGGTCCATTAACACCGTAGAAACAGAGATGAAAACGTAATCGGTCACTCAGAAAAATTGAGAGAGATAATCATAAATTGTTCAGATATCATCTGGCTGCAGAGCAACCGCTACAGAGCCAGTATTTATAGTGTATTATAGAAAGGAATGCCCTCATAATAATGATATATAAATAAGGCCCCATAACATTAATGACGATCCCATCCCAGGCTTCACAGCTTGTAATTGGTTCCCCACATCGTCGTGTCCGTTTTAAGTGCCAGCTAAATGGAGCCAACATTAAATGGTATTTTTTCCATATCGGTACGTTATTAAAGATTACTCTAACTCATTCATATTCATTCGCCCACTCGTTAACGATTTATCCAGATGTATGGCGGATTTCCGAAATAATTCTTCCCACTTCCGTTCACTGTATCCTTCATCCGGTATAACTACTGGCCGTTGCTAAACAAAAGGAGACATGCATATTTCCAGATAGTATAACATCAGGTAAAGTTTGAAGGATAACGTCAACACACGCCCTAATCGGTTTGAATGAATAAAACTTCACTGCGTAAACGATGGGTTATTTTTGGTGATGAACGTAATAAATATTTAAATAATTCATCAGTGTTAATTTTGCTTGATGTCAACGCATTCACCATAGAATATATTAGAATGCCAGCTTATTTTCCGATATTAACTTTTTGACGGTAACTTCGACTTTCGAGCTCCCCTCTTGTTCGCACGCGCGTACATTTGTGTGTGTGTGTGAACAATTATGGAATAATGTGGGTGAGTAAACGAGCGCCAAATGCAGGGACGGATCAGTGGGTCGGCAAGTGAGTGATTGAGTGAGTGAGAGTAGAATTATTCAGCAATTTAATGGAAGGCCAAACTGAGGACATTCCAGACAGGTTTTAGTTAACCCTAACGGACAATCTGCTTCGAGGCATTAATTATCCTAAATACTCGCCGGAATATCAGTCTACGATCGCTGATGGCTGTTCATAGACAGAGGGGGTGGACTTGGAACGCGGCGTCCCATCTCGTGTATAGACAGTCCTCGGCCAATGTAATCTTCATCATAATGCCAAAATGGCTCCACATGATAGAACACGGTGCTATTACGATAATAAATGGCCAGCTTTAAGTAGAGCTCACTGGATGATGGATGAGCCAATTTCTCGGCTCTACAATCCCGGGATATGCTGCCTTCGTCATGTTTTCCTATCGGCTCCGTGTCCGGGATTTCACGAAGCTGATATATTAACGGGACGTATTTCATCGAGGAACAAATGTTTTGTTGTCTGCGAGGTCATCCTCCATACATGTGTCTTTATCGTTTCGGTATCTCTACAGTCAAACCCGTCCAGACAGACCACCGGCATTAAGATATGTGGTTTTCTCATCGGCGTATATATCCATGAGCAAAAGACAAGAACCAATATTAAATAACCAGCCATATATAAAAACCGTTTTGATCTTCACGATGGTGATGCGACTGCATCGATTGCAGCTATCCTTAATCTAACAGGTGTAACACACCTATAATCACACATTGAACTAATGATTACTACACAGAAATGTTAAATCGCGTTATTTATTAGTAAAATGTATGTCTGAATATCAATCAAACATTTTATAGCACATTAACACTTGTAGATTTTGTTTGATCATAATAATATAACATGGTAGTGTGGATGATGCTCATTAAGTCAGTCGAATGTACACAATATAATACAGCGCAATAATAATAATAATGCTGATAATGAAGCATCCTATTCTTATTCAGTGAAATGTGCAAATTCCTATTGTAAACAATGTTAGCGGAAATGATGAGTTGATAATGATAATTCCTGAACCTGGTCTCCCGTATTTCTCGTCCACGTGTTCGCATCCGTGTCACCATGACCTGGCATTTAGATCCCGCTCATCTGCTCATGTAGCCATCAATATTTACACGTAATTTCAACATTTACTTTATCTTGAGGCCGATGGGAAGACAGGTCGCGCTACCTCCGCCCCCCCCCCCCAATTTCACACGTAATTATATGCTTGATACTTGCGGAATTTGGAAATAAATAAATTTTATATATCGTGATAATTGTATACTGTGCTATTCAAAAGGATTGATTTTAAAGTGTCTCAGTACGTGTAGAATAATCAAGAATACTTTGTCTGAAAATGCTTAAAATCGACAAATATAAGAAAGATGATGATGATGATGAGTGATGTTTTACGGCCACTTTTGTGCACTAGGTAGGCTGAATGGGTCGAGCGACCTCCAAAGGTAATGAAGCGAAGTCAAAGACGAAACGCCCTTCAGATATGCCCACGCCGAGATTCGAACACGGGTGGTGATGATCTGTGGTTCAACACGTTACCGCTGGACCACGGAGGCGCTCCTCGAATATAAGAATAAAGGCAAAGGGAAAGTTATATGCCTAATATATACGTTTTGATCATTAATCTAATCCAGGATGGTTGCTTCTGTTCTTTCAGCAATGAATTCCACTGTTTTTAGCACAGCCGATGGGAGGGGAGGGGGGGAGTTGATCGCTATCTCTACTGACATTGAGTTCTATATTTTGTTACATCATATATGTCATATGGCAACGTTCGATGATATAGAAGCGTCGATATTTCAGATAGAATAAACTACAATCACAAACTATCTGTGGCCGATATAATTTAATCACTGCTGGTCTAGTAAACTTGTTTATGGTTATTATTATTATTATTATTATTATTATTATTATTATTATTATTATTATTATTATTATCATTATTATTGTTGTTGTAAATATGACTATTGGTGGGCTATTCCGCAGGTAAACAAGATACTGATATTAATAGTGTTCTAGTGAAGATTCATACATCGTATAGATCCAGACTTGGATTTAACATCAGAACTTGAAAGTATCTCGCAACAATATATAACACTAAATGTAAAAGTATCAGACATACCTTAACATTTATGTGAATGCAGTGAGAATGCTCCGATCCGAGTGATACAGCAATGTACGGAGAGAAATCCTCCCGAGCATCCGCTCCCAGGCTGTGGAATAAGTTGCTAAACCACATTAAACTCGCAACAAGTAAAGAAATATTTTGTAAGGTTCTTAAAACCCATTTATTTAAATTGGCGTATTTGTAATAATAAACCGGAGTTTCGAACCCGCGACCCTTTGGTTACGAGTCCTACGGTCT
Organism: Paralvinella palmiformis; assembly: GCA_025642065.1. Lineage (NCBI taxonomy): Eukaryota > Metazoa > Annelida > Polychaeta > Terebellida > Alvinellidae > Paralvinella > Paralvinella palmiformis. Next base: position 72,756 of record JAODUP010000759.1, on the reverse strand, counting down.
ATCTAACTGTGGACGATTGAATCAGAGAGCGAGAGAGTCAAGGAGTTGGTGGGATTTTCTCTGTCGAATATATAATCAATTCTAAATTTAATTCGGATTAATCCCTACAGGCAGACATTAAAGGTTACAGGTATTTTTTTAATATATTTCTGCAGAACAAGCGTTTGAATGGAAAACATTTTTATCCAAACAATCATCAATATTCTTTGTAAATGTTATCCACGAAAATATATTATTCTCCATATTTCGGAGCTATTCTTAGGTAAAATGGGATGTCGAAATGCAATTTCCATCGTTCAATTGCTAGAGGCAGTCGTTGGACATTACTGGTGTCAAAATTCTCTCTTTCTCTCTGCGGTTATAGTCCCAGAACGGGAACAATTATGACATGGAAATGGGCCAGATTGCAGTAATTCAGTTTTACACCAGACTTATCCCGTATTTCCACGATGCTGCTCGGTTTTTTGGGGACAATCCCCAGGCTGTCGCTTATTTGGCACAGCCTCTATGTTAGAAACTCCTCCCCGCCACTCACAGGGGAGCAGTACGGAAAGATGGAGCCGAAATACCCTGAGGGTGGTCACTGCCAGAGTGTTTTACGTCCTCGGGGTGTTTTTAACGTCCCCATTTATTTTTAATAATTCAGTGGGGAAGGCAGTGCCATTTAACGTGGTCATCCACCCACGATGTGGTGAGCCGAGAAATTAATCTCTGGAAAAGTTTCGACCTCTTGCTGGGATCGAACCTGTGACCCTTGGCACCAAGTGCCGGTTGCTTAACCGCTAGGCCACCGAAGCTCACTCTGAGATTTATCGGCATTTATAAAAGAAAACCGAATATTTCTTCAAAACCGAACCATTATTATCATTATGAATTAGAAGAAAAAACAATAAAACGAAAAAAACCCAAGTATTTAGTGATGTATTGATATTAACTCGTAATAGACTTTAGTTCTATGATAAGGGAGGGAGAGGGATTCCTCAAAGCTAGTCGGTTTATGAGTCATCTCAGTGATCGTGTTGATGTACCGTGGAATGATTTGGTTTCTACTAATATCACATTCTCCATGGTAACAGTAATAGTTGATGTTGTTATATAGTTAAACCTTTGTTGATGTTGTTGGGTAATAGTTGTTGTTGTTATAATAGTGACATTAAAATAATAATAATAATATCATCCTCATCATCATCATCATCATTATCAGCAGCAGCCGCAGCACCACCACCATCAGCAGCAGCAACAACAACAACACTAACAACAACAACAACAACACTAGTAGTAGTATAAGTAGAAATAGTAGTAGTAATAGGAGTAGTAGTAATAGTGGCTGTAGTAGTGTCTATTGTTGTTGCTGCTATGTAGTTGTGTTGGTGGTTGTTGTTGTTGTGTAATTGGTTCAAACTTGCTACGATTATCGTTGTTATTGTTGTTGTTGTTGTTGTTAAGGTAGTGTCTATGATCTGTTTCTTGGAGTTGTCTCTATTTTTTTATTATTGTCAGTTTGTAATAATCGCTAGTATAATATAATACAATATATTATTATCAGTTTTGATAGTAACATTGTAATACAGCAATAGCTCATCCTTTACCCATCTGTCGGTGTTTTTATGTAGCCGTCTACTTTCTGTCTGTCTGTATATTATTATGTGATGTCCCGTCTTGCTACAAATAAACAATATCTTATTGTCATGATATCTTTGTGGTCGTTTTAATACTTTCACATTGATCTCTGTGTGATCATTTTGGCTTCATCTTAATGTTATGGAGTCTTCATGCTAAGGTGATTATATTAATTGGATATTAAATTAAATCGCCGTTTAGATAATGTTGCTATTATTGCTAATCTCAGACATTTGATGTACATAAACGACTGATTTAGTATATCGATGTTCAACAGCTGCGCTAACCAGACTCACTGTTTTGTTGCCTAGTTTTTTGTTGTGGCAAATGAACATTATGACGTTGACGTTTATCGACAATGCACCGTTATGATATATGTGACACGATAATCGTTGTTGACAGCGAGAATTAATAAAGTAACTTTTTAGAACATTCAAATAAATTAATGTGATTTCTTCAGTCGACTTTTCATCTGTACATTTCCAAACATTGATCTGCTTATGTGTGTGTGTGTGTGTCCATCTCTCTCTCTCTCTCTCTCTCTCTCTCTCTCTCTCTCTCTCTCTCTCTCTCTCACTCTCACTCACTCTCTCTCTCTCTCTCCCTTTCACTCACCCTATCCGAATATACACGCGCATGTTGCATTTACTCGGACAAACAAAATCCAACAAATTGACCGGGTCGCTTATTTACTCTCTGAAGACAAAATGCGGCATCATGGAATAGACAGAATAATTACAGACAGCAAATATTAATAATAATAATAACAACCTATAAATAAACATTTAACTCTCAGAATCAGCTTTCGCTTATTTGTTTTGGATATTATCAGTTAGATAAATGGTATTTGCTCCCTTCTCTCTCTCTCTCTCTCTCTCTCTCTCTCTCTCTCTCTCTCTATCTATATATATATATATATATATATATATATATATATGATAGGTTTTATAAAATATTTATAATTTACACATTAGGCTTACAAAACTCTAATCTAAACGACACTGACCCTATTACACTAATATTTAATATGAGAGCGACATAGATTGCATTCATAATATTTGACGTTATCTGAAATGTTAGTACAATAATTATATCATAAATCGCGTTAATCAAGAGTGAAAGATGTCTATCAATATCAATCGTTTGAATCAGTATTTGTATAAAATTTCGAGAATAACCTTGAGAATGACATTCCCGTCTCTCTGTCTGTGGCTGTTTTAAGATTCTGCCCAGAGACAACCATCCATCGCCTAATTAATGGGGTGTTATTTGTTGTTGTTGTATGCAAACTGAACAGCATATAGCGGTATATGTTGCTTCTGTAATAACTAGTGTATGATTCTTGCGATTTTTCAGGGAGATCGACGCGTCAAAGGTCCCAATTTGACACAGCAGAGGCGGGGACACCGTACACCTGAGCTGTATCCGGATTGATTTAGGATGCCTTGCCCAGTCTAAACACTGTTTGTAGTTTGATATGAACGAAGATATGGACATATTTATGTCATTAATGTGACCGGTGCCGCTGTTTTATCCGGATCTGCCTCCTTCTTGCGTCGTCAGGTGTGTGGTATCTGGGAAGATTAAGGTCAAGTAATAATATTTTATCATCTTTCCCACTGGTCAGAAATAACACGTCTCAGCAGCAAAGCATCTCTTGTTGGAATCAGTCACCCGATGAATCGTCACACAGAGCGAGATTGAGAGAGAGAGAGAGAGAGAGAGGGGGAGAAACAGAGACAGACAGACAGACGGAGAGACAAACAGACAATAAGAAAGAGAGAGAGTTTATGTTTAGAGCCTCAACAAATCAACTAACTGATTGATCTGAACATCGTAGATCGATCATAGGACGATCATCGCCGTAGAGAGATAACAATGTTGTTGCTTACTAAACCTCACGAGTTAGCCATTTCTGTTGATTGCCTTTGTTTTAGGAATGATGCCGTCGCCACCCCCCCCCCTACTCCTATGGTATACCATGGCCTCTTGTTAACGGTGATGGATGAGGTAATTTCAATTTTGTTCAGTTTACATATGATGAAGGTTGCCTACGGCTGATCCTTATCCATCCCACAATATGTTACGGCGCCTACTGATAGGATTGGCCGATGGTTCATGTTGATGGTATAGGTGGGGAAACACCGATTTTGGGTGGATGGGCGAGTGAGTGAGCGAGTGGGTGGTATATGGGTGGTGAGATAAGTGAATGTGTAAGTAAATGAGTGAGTGAATGAGTGAGTGATTGAATTAGTCAATGAATGATAATGGAGAGGATGAGGGAAAGGGACACACACACACACACACACACACACACATAGACACACACACACACACACCCCAACCAACCAACCAACCAACCAACCAACCAACCAACCAACCAACCGTGACCGTAGATTGTGTGAAGGATATGGAAAATTCTCTGTGCCTTATTATACACAGCTAAAACACACACACACGCACCCCCCACACGCACACACATACAGAGAGAGAGAGAGAGAGAGAGAGGGAGAGAGAGAAGGGGGGGGGGGTGGTGGTGGACGGAGAGATCGAGAGAGATCGAGGGAGGTTAAGTAAATTATAGGTTTTTAACATAATTTGATCATGGCATGAATATAACAACACTAAGGCCCCATTTGTTTGGATTAATTAATTTTGTTGTTGAATTGCTAAACGACGAACCCAATGACTCCACAAGATTGTTAAACGAGGTATATATTTATTTATAGCTGTGATAGTGTGGCTAATCAGTGCGCAGGATTTGAAACCGAATGGTTGCGGGTTCGAGGCTCCGGAGCTGCTATACCGTCGTTTGGTGACTAGTTCACTCAGCCAGAAATGAGAACCGGACAGGACCTGGTGGCTCTGTGCCCGAGTAATGCTATGCGCCTATAGTGGCAGCATGCGTTGTATGGTCCGTCGGAAGTTGAGGTGTGGGCCTAATTGAAGTAGGTCTGAGTCAGAGATAATAATAATAATAATAATAATAATAATAATAATATAAAAGCAAACCCCGGAACAGCAACTGGTGGTCTATAAATCAAACAGCATCATCAGTATCATCATCACAAGGAACAGTTGGCAGTTGCTAGACCCGAACAGCGAACCCCTCAAATGGGGATCTATCACTCTACTGGCTATATTCATGCCACCAAGTGAGCCGAATTATCATGAAATCCCACAATCGCGTTGACTTTAAACCTCGCCGTCCTCTTCTGTTGGACGCTAACTACAGGATCGCCTTGTTTGGCTAAACATCACGAAGACAATCAGCTACCGATTCACGTTGAGCACCCAACAGAGAGAGAAAGAAGGGGGGGGGGGGTTCTTACTGATAAACTATAACGTCCCTCGCCTGGTTACTCTATGGATCAAGGTTGCATGTTAGCTTCTCCGGGAAGCACAGCTAATGTGGCCAGATTTAGCTGAGCCACAGTCAATGGAATTGGCACGAAGCCCTGCCAATTCCTCTAGGGGTGCGAAATATTCACGCACGCTGACATCATGTAGGTGATTGTCTGTGAAGGGACGGAATCGACGTCGGGAAGCTGGATAAAAGTGGCCCTTTTAAGGTAGATAACTATGGTTAACCGTAGAACTCCGGGAAGACATAATGACGACGGTTTGGCTGTCTGTCACCTGTAAGGAAATAATGGGGTCGGCATCATACAAGTAAACACGCTCATTTTCGTGTATAGGCTATTATGATATGTACTGGCAAGGCGTAGAACGTCTCGTTTTTACATACCTCTAAACACACACACGCACACACACCAATCCCTAAGTCATTGTGCAATACAACAATAAGAAAACGAATCTCCCACAGTCGTAATGTTTGAGAGTAACACAACTAGGTCAGTGTCTGACATTTATGAGAATATTGGTCTTAACTGTTCTTGTTGAAGTTTAAAGTACACACCACTCGCTGTTGTCTATTGGGCGCAGTCAGTGTGTATATTTACTGCCTAACTAGCTTTATATATAATTATTGTATCTATCGCTAAAGCAACATCTTAAAAATATATGCCTCTACTGTCACTGTCTTCTAAGATCAATTTGTACAAAGTCCTGCTTCCATGAAGCGACATTTATTAAATCGAGAGGCTAAATCCTGTTAGATAAGTGACGTTTGTGAGAAAGCAACCAGTTATGGCATCATAACCTCAGTACTTAGAAAGTCTGTGGTTGTTATAATTGTTTTATGACAAGTAGACTAAATCTAGGCATAGACTTTACATGACTGTACAATTCGACTCTCAACACACTACTAAAGTGAATTATATACAACTATAATTGTTATATGAGACACACCAACCAAGTCAGCTGAGCCCTATGCTACTGCTCGTGAGGCGAAATATTGTTTCTATTCCAGAATCAGAAGTACTTGTAATACTTTAAGATCATACAGTGTCTGTTACAGTAATACGAATGCAAGGTTAACAGTACAAACACATAAACAGCGTCTCAACAAAGACTGAAACAGTGCACGGAATATACAGCTACAGGTTTCTTATAATGCGACGATCTCTAAACATACAGTCTCCACGAAGAGAAAATATGATTTCTAAGCCGCAGCATAATATGTCTTGTGATATTCCAGTTTAAGAAAATAGACACAAAACTTCGTAATTGTTATTATATAAGCTGAACCCTATTTATCAAACAATGAAGTTTTTGTGATAATATACATTTATAACTAAGTACTCCAAGTCATATCCCAAACAGAATGAAACACTGCAGCACAATTTGTAACTAAATTATCTTACTACCAAAGTGTTCTACAAAATCTCCTCAAATCGTTGAGTGAGTCCGAAGTACAATCATCAAACAATCAGTTCAATCAAAGATAAACACTCTGGACACTACTCCAATTTATCCCCCCTGCACAAAGTATAATCAGTCTTGTAAAATACGGGTTTTGATGTTTAGTAAACTGATCAGTGAATACCACAATGGTGCGTTTACTGGAAAGTGAACACGTACAGATCTCCCCGAAAAATACATACCTCATATATCTTAGAAATAAGCGAACTATGGCTACACAATTAAGACCCATAACTGATGACCTATATAACATATAATATATTAAATGTACATATCATGGTTTATGCCACATAATTCATAAAATAAAATTGACATCATGACATATACAATTGCCAACGAGCACGATTACTATATATCAATAAAGCTCTAATAAAACACCCATAGATTAAAGTGGAAGACAAAACAAAAAACACGCGAAAGTCGTTGTTTTTGGCGACAATAAGTATTGACGAAGCAGATATCTTAAGAAATGTTCAATTGTACAAGTAAATGTTTTGAACAGAATGATTATATTACGATGTATATGGCCAGCAAAGAATATTCTGAACAATTCAAGAACTTAATGAACTCTACTCGAGCACTTGACGTCGCCCAGCTTAAAGGACTTTTCAAACAAAACTGGGTAATGACCCATTTCATTTCAAAGATTATTTATCTTGCTAATGGGGACTCATTCGCTAGTTCACTCACTCACTCACTCACTCACTCACTCACTCACTCACTCACTCACTCACTCACTCACTCACTCACTCACTCACTCACTCACTCACCACTCACTCACTCACTCACTCACTCACTCACTCACTTATGTTATCACACCCCTTATCACCCCTTGCAATCTCTTTCTGTTCCTAATAATCCGTGATATTATTATCTTCACAATATTTTATGTTATGTTGTTACCATTCACAAAGGACACGTAAGCTACGATGATCATGATGTTAGGAGGCGCTTTTTTACACAAAGTATGAACTGTGCTATTACGTAATTACTGTACCTGAGATCGTTGATCTGTAACAAACGTTAGTATGCAATGTTAATGACGAACCATCATGTACTGGATAATCCCATCTCCACCGAATGAGGTCTTCACCTGTAATCTCATTTCCAGGTATAAGCTAATTATCTTAACATCACAAGCTACGGTTCGGCATCTGGTGAATCCCTCGAAGGATTTACTGTGAGCGAGACATCAGGGCATGAAAAGGGAACTAAATGAGACTTTTGTTGTGTACTCTACGTAGCTATGGTAGTGACGACGGCCATGCTAGGTCACGTGTCTTGTTAAATGGCAACTGAGTTGAAGTGAGAGACGGGCGGTTTGTGTTATTGTCACTATTGGGATGTAGAGAAGAACGTACTAACTGTCCCCATAAATATATAATGCCCTCGAAGTAAGTACGGGAATTGATGAATATCTATGGTGACTAGTGACCATAATGGTTGACAGTTTTAGCTCTTCATAATGGACAAGGTTCATCAACGATAATGGAACATAATGGTTTGTGATAACATGTCGTGAAGGCAAAATGTGATCTGGGCAGGAGAAGGTTAGGGAAATAGGGAGAATTCCAGGTGTAAAATGAGTTATATATATATATATATATATATATATATATATATATATATATATATATATATATATATATATACTATGCACTTGTTTATTTTAATTACAATGCTGCAAATACTGGAAGATTCTTAAACAAATATTTCTCCTCATCTTCGTTCAATCTATTACGTTTCCTTAATTATAAATAACGCTTCAGTTAATCATTGTAGTTCTTATTATGAAACGAAGACATTAGTCATCGATTTCGCATGTAATGAATCCATCAAATGCTGTAAAACAAAAATGAAAATAAATACTAAGGATAGAATGGCTTCTAGATAATTATTTAATTTCTTTAGAACTAAGCAGGTTATTAGAGGTCATTAGAGGTGAGCAACTGGTAACAGTTGAAGTTGTGTTAACATAAACAAGATATTCGATATGAAGACTTACAACATTTTATTTTCAAAATATTGTTATTATGGTATCTGAGTTCGCTAAAAATTTTCATCTCACGAAAAACTCAGAATGTTTTATACAAAGGTATTAGTTTGATTAAAAGAAAGAGTAAAATCTTTTAAAATCAAAATCGAAGGTATCCGTGCAAACACACTGAAAAATAATAATCCTTTAGCATAAAGATAAAATAAAGGTGTGGCGCCATCTACAGATTGTTTTCGGTTAACAAGCACTCAAGTCAATAATCATATGACGAACTTTTATAGTAGAATTATTTGGTGTATCAAAAGATTCAATATTTAAGTTACAGATTATTTCTTCTGTATATAAATGATTTAGAAAAAAAACGAAACAGATGAAATTAAGGTTTATATCATTTGCTGATGATAGACTAAGTTGTCTATCATTATAACATGCTAGAAAATATAATAAATTTCAATTATGGAAAGAAGAAAGCAAAGATTATGAATGTTTGGTTTGGGTTCATGAGTTTTCAATAAATAGGAGGACAACACAATGCAGTGAGAAGTCAGTAATCAGTCTCGATGTATGGCTTATTTTTAGGTTTATATTCCTATAATAACTGATAGTCAAATTGCTGATTTATTGAATATGGCTATGGCCATTGTATTGTATGTACCAATTTATGACTTCCCTGGATATTGTAATAATATATGCTACTGACGTTTTGAGGATTAAATTGTTTGTGAAACTTTTAACTGAAATGTTCATGTCCATTCTTTCTCTAGAAAAATACTAAAATGATTAAATATGAATAACGTGAAATGTGGTGCAAACAACCACTGCATCCAATCATTGTATGCATGCTGAAAACATCTATGATAATTATGCATTAACAGTACCAGATAAGCCGGTTTACAATCTATAAAATCTTTTTCAGTTATAATTTAAAATTTGTGTTTCACAATTTGAAAATGTATTTATCGGAAATCAATCATTGAAAACTTTACGGCGAAGAAAAATATATAAATAAAATATTTTGAAACATTGCTACATTGTTACATTGTTCAAGCTGCATAGACCATTCTAGGTCCAAACTGATTACTTAATTCCCTATATTCGAAAATATAATCAAATAATACAATTCTCCGAAAAGTACATCGGCAACAGGGGAGCAACTATATATATAGTAGTAACGATTTTGAAATCAAATTTGTAAATCCTATCAGTGACAATGTACCTTAAAATTTGTGTGAGCTCGTTTCCATTATAAACACATCATGAAATATCAGGTATTTTTTCTCTCAGTCATATAACACCACAAATCCCTGTGACTATGTGACTAAATTAAATTCAACGTGTGATTGCGCATGGAATATAAGGTATCATATGATCATTAGCAACTGGTACAAGGCTAATGCACATTTAATTCTCGATTGCATTATTCCAATGTTCTATTGTATGACTTGTCAAACACATTGTTGAAAAAGTTCCACCGTGAGCAAAACACAACTACCAATGAACGCTCGTCTGGATTACATGTATGTGGTATTGATTCATACGTTCAAAGCGATACACAAATAGCCATTATCATACATCGGTGGCATGCTAATATCTTGGTCCTCGCACTAAGACTGTCTGTTACCTACGGCAAAATAAGCTAATCTAAACGTGGTATATAATAATTATCTTTTTGTTATTGTAAAGCAGTGAAGATTGCTTTAGCTAATAATGACTCATGTTATATATAAATTGTTATTGTTATTATTATTATTGCTATTATTATTATTATTTATTTATTTTAAAGAAAACTCAAGTTTGTAGAGTAGGTTGCTCGATGAGATTAGAATTGTATAATTACTGGAACATTTTAACCTGTTCTGAAGATTCTTTTGTTTACAGTTTCTTCATTGTGTAAATAATTCCCATCCTACAATTTTTTAAAACTTTTTAGGTGCTATATTAGGGGCTTTATAAAGAACCCTTTTAATATTTTGTTTTATTGCTAGTAATTAATTGTTACATTTATTATATATATATATATATATATATATATATATATATATATATATATATATATATATATATATATATATATATATATATATAGAGAGAGAGAGAGAGAGAGAGAGAGCGAGCGAGGGGGGATAAAGAAATATATTTGTTTGTTACTACATCCAGGGGGATAGATGAATAATTTTACACATGAACATATATTTACGTGTAATACATATCTTTGGTTTATTACGTAAAGTTTTACTTCGCTTTCACTTTCTCCGGTGTGACCTACAGGCAGTGATCCCGATCAACGTATACAAAACTAACATATGCAGATGTCAGAGGGCACTGCCTGATGACAGATCAAGTACAGTAATCAGTTATTTGCTTCAGGCCACTTCTTGCGTTATAATTAACGCCCTCGGGAAATAAACTCCGAAAACAAAGTCATGATAACTCTCACTGGCGACAGTAGCCTGCCATAAAGTCTACACTGGAAATAATCCGGGATTACACTGACCGTTATCTAATTTTGGAGATTTATAGATACAAGATTTGTTTGGCAGAAGTGAAGTTTTAATTGAACCTTAATAGTTTCACTTAATAGTTTCGCTTTCACTCACACGTCTTTGACTTTTATTTGGGAGTGGGTGGGGGTAGAGAAGGTGGGTGAGCGAGTAAATAAATAAGTGAATGAGTGAGTGAGTAAATAAGTGAATGATTGATTGATTGGGTGGGTAAGAAAATAAGTGAATGAGTCAGTGACAAAATAAGTGAGTGAGTGAGTGAGTGAGTGATTGAGTGAATGCATATATTTCTCTGAAATCCCATTACTATGTGTACCAGACTATGTGCATCATATTTAGTTTGGACTATACTCCGGATTCCGACCAAAGACGAAAACTACTTACTCCACCTACCGAGTAAAAGTTTCTTGAAATGCGTCACGTGCTCCGGGTTTTCAAGATTGACGTCATGCCATGTTCTCATCCCATTTCAAATGAGATGTTTTCTATCAGACAGTACACCTGGGAAATCAGATGTATGTAAAGCCTCTAGGTAGTGATTAATGAAGCATATTAATCATATCTAGACAGTTGAGGTTTGACGATGCTGTGAGTCTAGTTAGATGCTCACGTTCGTGTGTTTTGGGAAATCAACTTAAGAAGTGCCAGTCGTTTGGAAAGATAATAATCAGTCAGCCGTTGTTCATCTTTAAGACAATAAACTAGCTACCATCTTTTATCGATCATCAGATGTGATTGGTCGGTTAGCTAATCAACGACCAGATTATTTACCTCGGATGACCACATTTTCCGTTGAGATTATTACAAAAGACAGTTAGTTAAATGATGCTAAACACACGTTTTCCAAATTCAAAGCAAATGTTCTAGACACGATTTTCAACATTTATCATTGACAAACATTCCACAACTACAATGATGCTACGTATGACAGGTTAATATGCCTCTAATGTGGGTACCAATTTATATGCAAACTTAGCAGAGTATCACACATAAAAAATGCCGAGTGTACTTTCAATAACTAGTGTGATTTTTACTTTAACAAGTATTCGAACAAAGAGACTAGACTAGACACTGTTTATTAAAAGGTATAACAAACACACGCCCCCCCCCCAAAGTGTTTAAGGCACGATTTTGTCAACATTTGTCAGTAGCGAACATTCCATAATCGGAACTAGGCTGCAGGGTTAAACTAATATGACTCTAATGTGGACATAACCCTACATGCAAATTTATCAGAGTATCAGTGTGATATTTGTGGTGATAGAGATTCACATAAAAATATTAGACTTATGTAATCACTGGTTATCAAAAGGTATAACAAATATTTGAAAAGGGGATATGTAACATTAATAAAATGAGATTCTGGAATAAGTTAAAAATACTACTACTACTACTAATAATAATAATAGATGATGATGATGATGATGATGATGATGATGGTGATGATGATGATGATGATGGTGATGATGATTATACACAATATAGTGAATCAAAACAAAGTCGCTCGAAGTAGTAACTGAATGGATTTACGAAATTTTGGGGGATTTATTTCCAATAGATAAGAGTTCCAAGAGATCGAAGTAGAGTGGCATTGATATACTTATACGTTCATAGTAGAACCATGCAATGATTACGGTGCCTGAGTGGGCACCGAAGTGTCATTTGAAGAATTAGAGTAATATAATAATATTTTTTCAGTATCTGTCAATATGCGAGATGCACTACATTGAAGTCGATTAATAGTATAATTATATATGCTGTTTTATAATAAGAAGTTTCAATAGTCTCTGCGAGAACCATCAAAAGCGTAGAACTTGTATCAAGAACGGTGTTGGATTATGTGCTACCAAAGATAGTAGTACATTTCTCTGCATACTGACGTCATATGTTGAGTCATATTAATACATTTGTCAAAAGTAACCTATCAAATATTCGCCTAAATTTATGCAAACAGATAATATTGATCTTATAATTACTTAATTTGGGAAGATTTCGAGTCAAACATGCCCAAGTATTAACAATATGACGCAATCGATTTTCCATGATAGTGACCTATTAGGGTGACAACTGGCTAGCAATCTATTACTTTAGACAAATATGATAAATATGAGGCTCGTTTCTAAATATTTAGATGGTGTACTCAAAATACGGAAATAAAATATTTTAATGGGACACCTTTTCTAGATTCAGGAGAAAAAATCTTTATATAATTGAGTAAACTTGTAAGAATATGCCAGTGTAATAAACCTTGATATTTCACCAACTAACAATACTAAGACATATTAGCAGCCATAAGTCTTTAAAAAATTGTGATGTGTATATCAGTGTAAGATAGAAAAATAGTAAAAAATATATTACAATGGGACCTGTTAAATGTATTCTGGGAATCACTTTCTGTTGCCTAACTTCTACAGTCTTTGGATTCTGGAATTAAAACTTGTGAGAAACAGATATATTCAGTTCATCCACAAGTCGTTTTATAAATAATTAGCCTCTTACTAAGCAGGATCCATTTAAAGGCGCTATAAAATGATATCCCAAATAAAACGCACCTGAAAAGCTAATAAAGGATTTGAACGATAATCATTATTACTAGGGTAGCTTTCACATATCTAGCAAAAACACCTTGAAATAATAATGTATTAACTACCTTTGTAAATATGTTTACCAAAATATCCTAACACTCTTTCACAAGCCACGCAATTATAAGGTCAACAACACGGAAAGTACTAAATGAAAGTTCTGTCTAATATCAGGCTCTGTAAGAGGCTCAAGTGTCTCTATTGAGGACATGAACTACTCTTCTCCCATGGTGTACCCCGTGATAAAGTGCTGGAAGGGAACACAATATGCATGTTTAATATGTTTTGACAGAAGTTATCAAGACAATAGTCCATATCTCTCTCTGACTTTACTCACAACATTATGCGTCTAACAAATTTAAAAACAAACCTAGGTAAATACCAGCAGATAACGATATTATGGATTATGTACGTGTTCTCTTACCACAACATATCAACCTCATTAGGGATATGAGTACTCAGCTTTTAAACTCATTTTAGGGCATCTTAATTGTGTTCCATATGCTAATGTAATTAATGTGTATTTGATTTACTTTCTTTTAGTGTGTTGTGTTCGCGATGGAAGATTTAGAAGGCACCTCATCCTAATTGCTTCCCAGAATATATAATTATAACATCGTCGATGAAAACAACCACAGCAATGAGAACAACACAATAACAAACAAACAAACAAACAAATGCGATGGAAGATTTAGAAGGCACCTCATCCTGATTACTTCCCAGAATATATAATTATAACACCGTCGATGACAACAACACAATAACAACAAACAAACAACCAAGGATATTACTGAAAGTAGTTTTTCATTTGCAGAAACAAAGTTCAGGGCTAGTGCCAATATATATATATATATATATATATATATATATATATATATATATATATATATATATATATATATTTACCCACACATATATAACAGAGAAAGAGAGATGAGAGATCTGATTTCTAAAATAATTCAATTTTTTGTATGACCCTATTTAACCAGACCAGACTGATATCTCGTATTAAGATGGATGTCGTCTATATAACATTCTAAAGAAGTTGACTTGGGTTTTGGAAGAGATGTGTTACTTGTGCCTACTTATAGCTACACTTGTCATGTACGAGAAGCGAAGTGTCAACCGCCACAGGCTGATGAGTTGTTCAGACTTGATATCATTGGTTAGGTCCCATTTTTATATAAATCTATGTATGTATAGATTTGAAATTGTGTCTTTTATGTATGTTAGAGCTATGAATTATATATATATATATATATATATATATATATATATATATATATATATATATATATATATATATATATATATATATATAATATATATAGAGAGAGAGAGAGAGAGAGGGTGTTTTATAGTTTTTCCACGTCTTACCACTCATATCTAATATTAAGGGATCTGAGTCTACATAATATGCCGTAGAAGTCTTCTTTGATCTATAAGAACTCTGTCAGTCTTATGTCACATGCTGTCTGATGACATCTATAAACTCTATACATAATTAGATATAGAATCAACCCGATATAGCTGTCTCTTTATATACAACTTCTGTATCTAAATTTAGAAATAACTCTGGTTAAGAGATAATGACTATTTAATAATATCAGTAATTTACATCAAATAAATTACTTACCCACAAACATATAGTGGGTGATAATTGATAAATGTCGTGTAACAAGGGCGTATTGCGCGTGCATACATGCACGCGCGCGCGCGCGCAAACACACACACAACACAAGCACATACGAACACACAGACACGCACAGATGCACCCACACATGCACGCACGCACACACTAACAAACACACACACACCCAAACACTGATGTGGATGCATGAATGAATATATGCATATATGTATGTATATATAAATGACATCCATTCTTGTATATATGTATTTATCTATATAGAAAAGTACACTCAATTATGTAAACAAATCCAGTGTTTTCTGTATTCTTATAAATAAAGCACACGAACTTATAATTAGTAAATACTTAATATATATTAATTCAATTTAATTTCAGCTCAGAGAAAACTAGTTTAAAAGAGAATAAATATGTGTACAACTAAATATGATTTAATATATATGTCCATGTATATAATTTAAACAATTAATTACTATTAGTTTAGATTACAACCACCACTTATTAAACAAACTGGCTTTTCCAATTTAATATTTGTATTCCTTAAACCCGAAATGGTAGATTTAAGCATAAAAGTTTGCTGGTAAAACCAATAAAACATTGTTTGAGCTGTAAACAATTACAGACATGTTTTAAATTCAGTAGTGTTGATAAAAGGCCGCTTGTTGTTTGTTTGAAACAAATGTTTAAAGTGAGCCAGAAATATACTTTCTTCAGATAAAATCAACTTTAATCGGATAAAATATTTCAATTATTTCGATTCCATCAGGAAGAACGTTCGCTGAGAATGTTTGTATATCTTATTAAGTCTGATGTTCCTTGGTTTTCTAATATACACCCTCCTTTTGGGAATAATATGACATTAAATATCACTTATATATGCCTTGATATACCGCTCGCTCTCTCTCTCTCTCTCTCTCTCTCTCTCTCTCTCTATATATATATATATATATATATATATATATATATATGACCTTTATTCTTTGGAGAATTTGGAACATTGCATTACTGATGCTATGTCGTAGCTCGCGTAGTGATAAATATTCGAAAATAATTTAATGTCACCTTAACTAGTTAGACAATATTTTATTACCAACTTATAAATCTATCAATGACATGGCACCTGAATACCTGTCTGAGCTGGTATTAGAAAACCATTGTAAATACCTACGTCATCCAATTAACTTGTTATAAGTTACAGTGTTATAATTGCTATGAATGTATATATATTAGTTAAGGTACTCTCAATGTGTCAATTTCTCCAAGAGTTCCTAAATTATTATGGGTTAATAAAGAGTATGTCTATGTCTATGTCTACTGTTGTAGGTAAGTTACCTGCATCTAGATTTAAATCATATGGCGACTGTGTATTTTGTGTAGCAGCCCTCACGTCTAGAAGTAGATTACCGGGTTAAGCCTGTCCTAAAAGCTTACCTGTTTTACCAATACATTTTATTGATCGTTTAAATTATTATTGGGTTTTAGATATACCTTATTGCGGTATCACTGAACAATGTATTTGAAAAGCGCATGCTAATAGTACTGCTTTATTAATCGAACTATTTATATTATTATTATTATTATTATTATTATTATTATTATTATTATTATTATTATTGACAATTATTACAAGAGTATCCACAAGTAAAACTCAATATAGCGGCGAAACGTGTGTGGGGGTGCGTGCGTGCGTGCGTGCGTGCGTGCGTGCGTGCGCGTGTGTCTTTTACGTTTTGTTTTCTGCCAATAAAAAAACCACAACCCATGATGAAGATTACTTGATCCTAAACGTGAATCTGTTGACATGAGAAGTGTCCATGTCAAAGTGACCAGAGATCACCAGAGTGCTAGAATAATAAATAACCATGTAAGATCATTTTCTAACGCCATGTTATATATTCTACAGCTCAGTTTGCTGATCTACGAACATCGATCACGAAAAATCAGTTTTACCTTTGTCCAGGTATACAGCCTAACACTTTGCCGATTGCTATAAATTATAATTAACGTCTCGTGTATATTACAGTTCAATTGGCTGATTAGAGACAATTAATTCATAATAATTTTCATCGTATTCAATGAAGTTATTCTATGGGTGAGCAAATCAGCCAGAAACATTTCAGTGAACAACAACAAGAATTCGTCGACTTAAAATGATAACTTGTGACATATATGTCAGTCATTCTACCACTGATTCATCATCATCATCATCATCAACATCATCATCATCATCATACATACATACATACATACACTCGTGCTTAATTTTCACTCCATTTCCTTAAAGTTTACTTATGTCTATAAAGCTAACATCTTATCACTAGTAACAGGTAACACAACGCGATACATAAGACCACATCCATAACTATTTACATGAACACCACAGAAATACTAATTCAAAATATTGTTCTAAATATGTAAACAAGACAAGTAATTATAATAAATAGTTCTCTTTCCTCTTGAATATCTCAGTTTGCTTCAAAAACGAATTGACATAAACCAATTTGAATCTCCTTTAAAAATAACCAAAATGGCTCATTGGTGATATTCTGATTCTTTGTCCCATATACTATGCGTTTAATCTGCAATAATCTATCCACTGTAAGCCATATACTATGTACTGGTTGGATCAATCACCAAATGTATGTAACAGTGCCAGTAGATTTGAACTGGGAACAATTGGTATGTTTATCTAGTATTCTACCTAGGAATCATTAAGCCTAACGTATAGATAATGAAATTGACTTATAACATAGACTAATGATGAATAATTCAGGAAGGTAAACATCTTTCTTAATTGGTGATCAGTAACTGATATGTACCTTTTCTCGATATATCTGAAGGGTGGTTCATCTTTCACTTCGATTCATTTACTTTGGAAGTCGCTCGGCTAATTTAGCCTACCCTGTGCCCCAAAATGGCCCTAAAACATTAAACCTATCAAACATCCATCTTTTCCATACATATGGGCTGTCAGGGAGGATGTTGTTATATAAATTTAGATAAAGATTGGCATATTATAGATATCTTCCTGATTGATGATGTCTTGTCTATGACCAGTTTTATTATGGCAATGTTGTGTATCGATGATCCAGTCGTAATCTATCTATTTGTCAGTCTGTCTATCTGTCTATCTGTCTTCCTGTCCGTCTGGCTGTCTCTTTTTCTTTCCAAATGTATATCTATCTATCTATCTATCTATCTATCTATGTATTTATCTATCTATCTATCTATCTATCTATCTATCTATCTATCTATCTATCTATCTATCTATCTATCTATCTATCTATCTATCTATCTATCTATCTATCTATCTATCTATCTATCTATCTATCTACCTATTTTTGTTTATGTACGTGCATTTTACCTGCCTTTCAATAGGTCTTGTTCTATTATTTTCATATGAGTTCTATTCCTCTCATCTGGTCTGTTAAGCTATCTGTCTATATGTCTGTCTATTTCTCTCTCTGTTCATATACCGCCGCTTGTCCGTCCGTCAGTCCGTCCTGCCAGATGTTGCCACAATTTATCAGTTTTAATCAGTTATCTGACGCGACAGCATACCATATATCTTACATGTAACACGATATATGTCTTGCCTTTAAATTACCATAATATCGTTATAATGTATTTCTAACGACATCACACACAAGTCATCATGGACAGGTCTCGGCCTAATACATGTCATCAATAAGCCGAATACATGACTTATCCACATCCCATTGCCTGACAAGCTTCAACTCAACTCAAATACACATCTATGAAAATATACATACATAAACACACACACACTATATATATATATATATATATATATATATATATATATATATATATATATATATATATGAGTGTATGGTGAACCAAAGTGACATTCAGTGAGTCCATACTGAGTTAGTGTACATTCTCTTTGTTATGAACAAACTGTAATGTTTGTTAACAGGCTGAGGGTATATATAGGGCTTGAATTTTCACTTAGGTTAGAGAAGAACTTCGACGCCAGACCAATCGGACGTGTATTAATACATGGTTCATATAGGTAGGATTTATTCAGTTATTCGAACCCAGAATAAAGCTGAGGTCAGCATCTGAGGTGTCGAAATGCTTTATATACAGGTTTCTTTTGGACCACAGAAAATTACTGTTGAATGTAAACTGTGGTGTCAAAATAGTCACCATTGAACCACACGCACGTGTTGTTTGTTGCGAGCTGTGGTATCAAATGGTATGTTTTTTACGTGCTTCCGCTTTTTGTACGTAGCCTGCATGTAGCCGCTTTCCTGTGGGCGTGACATATTTGTCGCTTACGAAAAGCGAATTAGCTGGTTCCCACAGGCTGATGAGTAGACCAGACACATGCTTAGGTATACGCACACATTTATCAATATGTGGAGGTATGGAACATTTTATTTTTAGATTAATGTATGTATAGTTGTATTTATATTTATGGAGGTAGGTTTCGAAGGATGTTTAGATATGTTGATGCTCTGTGCCTGTTGCCTCTTACTATGTACCCTAAAACGCACATTGGCCGTGCCAGACATCTTATCTATTTCCATCCCGATTCCTTATTACACCAATGTAAGAAAGTTATGTCGTTGTTGCAACATGTTTGAGTTTATTAGCTTTGTTATGTATAATGTAGAATATATACTGTTGTCCTCTTATGTGGTCTGGCGAAACGACCTATTAATTCATACAATGCTGCTTGATGGATTTATACTCCTGGAGTTGTTTGTTACTCCGGCAGGCATCTCCATGGGTATTAAGCTGCGGACAGAGTTTTTTCCCATATTATGAGTAATTAGATTACACTGATATTGGAAATTTGTTAAATGTATAGCTATTATAATCCCGACGTGTCATTCGCAGTATCGGAGATCTGCCTGAAATCCGCTGTTCTCGACCATGGGTCAAATAGATCAAGTGGATAGGCGCTTTAATTTAGATCCCACCACACCTAACTGCATATACTTAGGGACGCTAAATTAAGCGTGAATGAACGTTCCCTTAGTGATGAACGGAAACGTATGAGGGTTAGCTGTTAGGTTCGAGTAAATCATAGTATTTACTCAGGTTTGAGACGATATTTCGTTCTAGTCCAGTAATAATCCATTGTGCGGTATTGCTACTTTGTTTTTATTTTAGTTTAATCGCTTTAGTGAGTCCATACTGTGTTAGTGTACATTCTCTTTGTTATGAACAAACTGTAATGTTGTTAACACGCTGAGGCTATATATAGGGCTTGAATTTTCACTTAGGTTAGAGAAGAACTTCGACGCCGGACCAGATCAGCACTGCTTAGCTATACGCACACATTTATCAATATGTGGAGGCATGGAACATTTTATTTTTAGATTAATGTATGTATAGTTGTATTTAGACTTATGGAGGTAGGTTTCGAAGGATGTTTAGATATGTTGATGCTCTGTGCCTGTTGCCTCTTACTATGTACCCTAAAACACACACACACACACACACACACACACACACACACCATATATATATATATATATATATATATATATATATATATATATATTGTATGTTGAACAAAGGTGACCTTTATCATGCGTGATAACAGATGGTTTTGCACAATTTTCTCAGGCCACAGACATATTTAGAAAAGTTTCTCATCTCGTTTGTTGATAGCTTACTTATTCTGTCTCAAGTCAGCTTCTTCCTAATTATACAATTATCGGTCATTATTTGGACTGGCAAAGCCAAGACACGAAGGTAAGGTAGAGATGCCAAAACATCGACATTTGTCCTAACACACGTTCATGTCCCTTTGTATTGGTTTTGAAATAGATAGATATATTTTGTTGTTGTTATAAACTAGTTAACCACAACAGATTCCACGTATTACGACATATTGGTTGACCTGGTAAAAGGTCATATAGGCTAAACAGATTAAAAGTCATATCAGTTGACTTTGCAGAAGGTCATTTTGTCAGGAAAGGTGGAAACAGACACGGTCCGACCATTGCTTCAGTACCATGCACACAAAAACCCAATGTATAAGGGGCGCCTTCGTGGTCTAGTTGGTGGTGCGTTGGACCACATATAACTACCACTTGATTTCGGATATCGGAGTGGGTATATTTGAAGGGTGTTTCATTTTTGACTTCGATTCATTACCTTTGGAGGTCGCTAGGCCCATTTAGTCTACCACGTGCACAAAACTTGCCGTAAAAACTGAAACAGAAAGGTTACAAGTTCATGTTGTAGAGCAATCCATCTCAAATAGATATTTAACAAACGACTACGGGCAATGCCATTGGGTGTACAAGGACCCTTTCTAGTAATCCAATTGATAGTTAAGCAAAACTTAGGCATGCATTATGAAATGAAGTGAACGTTTTCACAAGGAAAATGCAAATAATAGTATCCATTGAACGACTATTTCCATATAACATTTTTCGTGGATCCCGATCCTAAGCTCAGATTTTGGTCTGTTAGCAATTTAGAATTCTTGTACCGGGATAAATCGATTATTAGTCGGCGGCTGAGCGGACCATGTGACATATACCAGAAGGATAACACGTGACAGGAAGACATAAAAAGCTCTTCTCTCGGTAAAATATTGGTCAGTTCGATCCGGACGGGGAACTGTATCCAACACAACACCAGGTCGATCTCGCTACTGAATCTAAAGCGGTGAGATCGTTTTCCCGATCTCCTGTATTGAGGTCGATTTTTAAAACGGCAGAAATATGGCCTCCCCTTCACCGGAGTAGTTTTCGTGGTGTAGACCGAATGACTGTGGCTCTATCACTGTAAGAAGGATAAACGAAGCAATGAGATACAATTTCCATCAAAATTCTACACATATTTGGCATCCACAGCAGTAGGCTGAACAAAATGTCTTTATGGAACTGTGTGAGTTTATGTGGCAGTTTATGTGGCAGTTTATATGACGATTGGGGCATAAGTTTATGGCTGGCAGAGAAAACAAAACTGTTCTTGAATGACGGTTCCCAATAACTGTTATGTGAGTAGACACTTTGTTTATTCTCCCCATTGTTAGTGCCTCAGACATATGGTCGAGAAGCTACTTCATTGTGAAACGAGATTTTTAGATGAAATATCCCATAGACACAGGTAAAACCAGGATTCGATATCACGAATCGGCGACTTAATTAGCACTACACTACTAACGGCGCTACCCATGGGCGCACTTATCAATGCCAGTAAGTTCATCTTTACTTAATATGTTCAAAAACATTTAAATAACGGTTTGATTCTTAAATTACCAATATAAAGAGTTTACCTATCTATTTTACAATCCGTCATATGTTTATACTAGTTAAGGCTAACGGCGCTATTAGTATGTACTTTGTATAAATCTTACAATATCGTCACGCTTGATCCCAGCCAGACCTGACAATATGGGTTCAAATCTTACTGCTATCAGCGTCAGTGAGGTGTTTCTTCGGATAATCTCATTTCCATAGGGAACTGCCCCTCGGCCACACGGCCACCATGTAATAATTCTAAACAAATAACATCACTAATTAAGCATTTATATGGCTCGACCATTATACTAATTCTTCTTGTCATCTCACACAGTTCTTGGGATCCATTTATGACTTAAATAATTACATAAAAAATAACACGAGGAATGAGAGTGGAGACCCTTTAAAACCAAACTGACAATCATATCCATGCTAATAATGAACTGTTAGATGTTACAGCCGAGTATTGGTATGTTTAATCTGTTGCTATTCTCAGTAGATAAAACTCTGTAAAGCTCCAACTATGAGGGATATAATGATATGCGGAGTCACGTGATCTCTGTCGATCAAACATGTTATTGGTAAAAGGTTGTCGCTAACTTCCTTCCTCTCGTCAAAAATGTCGTAAATATATCATCATTGGGCTAAATATAGTATCACGTCTACTGGCATCAGTATCATAGTCATTAGTATTTATGAGCTGACAAAATAAAAAGCTAAAACCCAATCTGTTATTAATGTCACAGCCCCGGACAGCCACGGGTATAGAATGAGACACATAGACAGACTCTGGTCCAGATAAATACACACACACACACACACACACACACACACACACCGTGTTCGACAAACTGTCGAAATATTCTTACGTACAGATTTCTTTTGAACAACAGGAAATTACTGCTGAATGTAAACTGTGGTATCAAAGTAGTTACCTTATGTATGTACTCACCCTTGAACCACACGCACGTGTTGTTTACTGGGAGCTGTGTTGTCAAATGTTATGTTTTACGTGCTTTTGCTTTGGTCCATAGCTTGTTTGTAACCGCTTTCCTGTGAGCGTGACATATTTGTCGCACACTAAAAGCGAATTGGCTGGCCCCACAGGCTGATGAGTAGTCCAGACACATGTATATGTCTACGTATGTATAAATATGTGGAAGTTTAAACTATTTTTATTTGGATTGAAGGATCTATAGTTTTATTCGTTATTTATACAAAGAAGATTATTACGAATGGCGATATAAGTTGATGCCGACTGACATTATTGTAGTTTAAACATCTTAGACGTTGGCAAATTTCTGAGAGAAAAACCCTACTAGCCTAAATAGGTGTTAATTACTTGTTGGTGTGTGTCACTCTCTAATGATATGGATACTGGTGATGATCGTACTGCTGCTTCAACTGATAGCGTATAATAATAATAAACTGAATGATGTGCAAAATCCTCTAAGTTTTAAAAAGATCATTCTACAGACTTCTTCTTAAAGAATGCATTGCATTTTATAACAACCCCAGTATTTGTTACTTTTTTGGTTGCCTCTAAGGTTTTCGCCCGTGTTAATCATTTTACGTTATTTAATAAACTTTAGCCAAAAGTATGCCGTATATTTCATGCGTAATATTTTTTTTTTCTACCAACACCTAAACATGTCAGTGAAAAGGGGAAATGCGACGTTCACTACTTTTACTGCTACTAATGGTGTCAAGCAAGGTGGTATACTGTCACCACTTCTCTTTAATATATACATTGATGATTTGAGCTTTGATTTTATAAAAAAGTAACATTGGTTGCCGTTTAGGTGGAAGACTTAATAACCATATTGCATACGGCGATGATTTTTTTATATTGAGTATGTCACCCTGTGGAATTCGAAAAAGTATTTAACATTTGTGAAAAATATGGATTTGATAACGATATTATGTATAACAGTAAGAAAAGTTTGACCATGTTATTCAAACTTAAGAAACTTTAAGATCTTAAATCTCCACCATTGTACTTGTGTAATAATTAGCTATGCGGTGTTGATAATTTTACTCTATATTGATAATTGTATATATTTAGCTATTAAAATAGAAACCTACTCTTGTAAATCTGATATGAAAAGATAATTTTGGTAAATATGTTGACTGGTTTAATATTTTACACACCGGCAACTCATATTCTATAATCAGTATATCCTCTGTTTTAAATATGTTTACGCCGTGCTTTTAAATGTGGTGCTGTGTATAATGACCACAGTATGATGTTGTACATAATCTCATATTATTAAAATATAATAATAATAATAATAACAATAATAAAAATAATAATAATAATATGGTCTTGATAATCTTGGAAGTGTGTCTCAGTTCGAGGAAAATGGTGGGTTTGGAACCAATATTAACTTTGTATCCTACATGATACCTGTATACTTGTAGCGATTGAGGACGAAAAGTCCACATTTCTCAACTGCACGAATTCCATCCCAACAATGTGATCATGTCGACATCTCTAGTCAACATCTTAATCAGTATACAATCTTAATAGTAAAGGTTCATCAACTTATCTATAATTTCTGATATTGCTATCTTACAATTATACCCTCAATCTTGGGTTAATCAGTAATTATGACGTGATTCCAGTGTTGACACAAGAAGTGATTTATATATTTTAAACAACCATCATCAGTACTGCTGACAAATAAACGGGATTCATACTTATTCTGATTAGAATTGCTGTTTATGAGTATACTCCAAATAAAGAACATTCGGGTACCTTTCCTTGGAATGCATCTCTACATGCAGAGCTCTCGCTCTATATACTTAATCGCAGTCCCGGCTGTTGACTTACGGCAAGTCTATTGTTTTCTAAGTGCGAACCAAGTGTGTTAGCCATAGAGTACTTAATATAAGAACAAGTGGACACCCTTCAGAGTGTGCTGCCATCTACCATGAAGCTGTTCTTGTATTCGGTGTACATGTATTTAACTCAACAACTTGGCCAAGCTTTGGCCTTCCGGTAGTATGTCCTTAGATGACATGACAGAGGGCGCCATCACGAGCAGCTGTGATCTCCTTATATCTTATCCGACTTCTTGAGGCAGAGAAGTTAAAAGGTTATTGGTTTGAGAGGCTTAAGGCAAAATCAGTTGATATAAAGTGTCCTTTTTGTAATGGATCAATTTGTCGTGTGAGTGCGTCAGTCATTGTGCGTGTGTGTCTTGGGAGGGGGTGAGGTAGTGGTGCAGTATGCGTGTATAAACTAGTATTGTAGTTATCAGCCTCGGTATATTTATGTTTATTCTTCTGTGAGTGTATATGTGTGAATATATATGTTGTGCGTGCGTGTGTGCGTGTGCGTGTATGTGCGTGCATGTGTGTGTTTGAGTGTTTGAGAGAGAAAGAGAGAGAGAAAATGTGTGAAAACAGTCGAGAGATTATAACGCAGATATAAGGATAACGGAAAGGTCAGATATAGGAGAATCTTAATATTTTCTCTATCCATCCAGTCCGTCTTGAGCAGCATATTGTTGAGGGTCATTGTAGCTTGTTTTTAACACATCGGCATCACCGAATCAACGATTGACCCATAATAAAGACTGTTATCGGTGATCGAAGCTGATCGACCTATTTAAAAGTGTAACACGTAGTAGATATAATTTATATCACTTGTTCGAAGACTTGGCAGCAGCTGGGCGAAACATATCGAGCATTTTCCTATTAAATATAATATCCGCATCCATGTCGTTGGTGCAGATAATATTTGTGGAATCAGAAATGATCTTACTCCTAATGATTGTTGTTTCCCTCGTCAAGAAATTGATGAAAGTCTCCGAAGTTCAGAGAGGGTAAAATGTGATTTATATCTGCTTACTTTCCATAAAGATTCCTTGTTAATTTTAGGAGTTTGCAAAAGTCCTTTCCACATTCTTCTGTCTTTGTAGAATAGCAAAACCTCTCCTCCTCAAATAACAATGTATTTCTGTGTACAATGACATGGAACTCTGTACAAATCTATGAAATGTCTATTTCATAGTGCACTGTAGGGAAGTTTCGCGCCAGATTCTCCTCGCTTTTCTCCGGCTTTTATTAACAGGTCTAAGCTCACTGCTGTTGTAGGGAGCTTCGTTTTCAGCGTAGTGATTTTCGAAAACGAAGAAGTATTGTGATTAATGATACTTGGGACATCTTTATTGAACGCCTCAGCCAGCTTTTAATCCTCTATAAATTTCGGAATATTTATATAACGATACTTTGTTTATGGCATCTTTCTCTTCATGCATTAGGACCATAGTTACGATCAATTATACGGCCAGATTATCGCCGAAATATGTTTCTTTGTAGCTACTGACTCAAGGATCAAACACAGAAGGAACTACTTCCATGATGTAGCTGGAATCTCTATAGATGAGTAAATATTGTGTGAGGTCTCCTTTATAAGCTGCACTATTACTATGGTAGGTCAATCCACGGGAATCACGGTACTGTAAAGCCTGTGAGTTTGAACATCAGTCTAATTATCCACATGGAAATTTATATGACAACGGTAGGAAGAATGGCCGGTTCTAGGCGTCATGGTACCTGAATATTTATCAGATAGTTTAGCTATTAGATAGGTTACACCAGTGAAATTTGTGTATGTTATGTATGTTATGCTATGCATCAAATGTATATTTGCATTTAATTGCATGCTGTTTGATTAATATTTTTGTCGTTTTTAGCTTAATCGATCACTTGACGCCTACTCCTGCATTTACACTAAGATAAGAACCTGGCTTTTGGTTATGTGTGCTAATAGTTGGTAGTTGTTGGCGGTGTTCTGTAATCGCCTGAATACCCATTTCTTATTTGTAGTTACGTTGTTTATATTTACTTGCCTTACGATCCCATGCTAGTGGTAAGGCCATGAGTTTGTCGAGTTGTTTACATAAAGGAAAACATCCGAAGTAGGCAAACTCTAAGACAAGTAGTTCGATCATTGCGCCAGTAACGCCATCTGATAGCACGGGTGTACATATAGAAAATGTATACATTGGCGGTTTAGATCGTCAATAGATCTGTAAAATATGTGACCAGGTGTCTGATGTTCTGAAAGACATGCATTTCGTTGCCCTTTTTATTACGAAAACCATGGCGGGGTGGTACTTTTTCAGACAAGAAAATTGCTTTGGCGATGTGACTCCAGCTGGATATTGATAACCTCAGTGAATTTTGAACTCACAAAGCGGTGGGGGAGTCAACATTCTCTTTCGCGATTCTTTGAACTGGAAAAACTCTTTTTGATCTTTCAGGTTTTGTCTTTTGAAAACTATCAACTGATTTATCTATGAACGATAAGTGTTCATGTAACTATAGTTTACCGATTACACTCTGATAAGAAACGTGGCCTGGAAACTGCAGACTTCCTTAAAGAATTTCCAGAATGTGTTCACTTCTTCGCTAACAACAAACACCACTTGTTGATTTTAGATTATTTCAATATAATTTGGGGTTGTGAGAGGGATCGTCCAATCTCTGGCATGATGTTCAAGAAGGCACACAAACTATATTTTCAGCTAATGTGATTTCATGGAGGAAATTCAAAGCCATTGATAGGGATGCTTTTCTTGCTGATCTGTTCTTGTTTTCTTCTTTATTATTGGATGTTCAATATCTTCAGGTGGATCTTTATATTAATAAATAATGGGACCTCGTAGATGAGGATAAAGAAAATACCAACAAAACCACTATTTCCATGGTAAAGCAAGGATGTACAGGCTGCAAGGAATCACCGAATTACGGACAGCTTTTGATCAAGACCAGTTTGCTTGTTCAGTAGGAAATGTTCTACGCTGGTAAAATTCAAATTAAATGTTATTGCCAATTCAGAATATTATAGTAAAAGGATCAAAGAATGCAAGGGAAATCAAAGAAATATTTTGTGAATAAAGATGTATTTTCAAATCAGATTGTCCTCCTAAATATTAGCGAATCCTGCAAAGATTGTTTTAATAACTTATTCTGTCAAAACATATTGAATGTATATAATGTGTTGGCTTTCAGCACCTTATCACAGGATATGTCTTTGGTAGAAAAGTCCTGCATGTCCACGATAGGCACATTTGAGCCTGTTATAGAGACTGATATCAGACAACTGCTGAAAAGGTCGTCAAGTGCTGTTTGTTACATGGCTTTTGAAAGGGTGTCAGGATGTTCTGATAAGCCTGCTTAGAATTATTGTCAATAAATCATTAAACCTGGATGTTTCCCAAGATCTGTTAAATCTGCCCTTGTATATTCATTAATATGACCATTGAACTGCAATGTTCTAAGCAATTACGGACCTTATAGAAGGGCAGTTTCCATCGAACGAAATATTTACTAATATTAACTTTTATTAATCATGACAGTCTGCATATAAAATTGGGAGATATAGATAGATAGATAGATAGATAGATAGATAGATGAGAGATAGAGGGAGAGAGAGAGATAGAGAGTGAGAGAGAGAGAAAGAGAGAGAGAGTAAGCCTTATGAAACGTTACTGTCTGTGCTATATTCAGCCGTAAACACACATCCTGCCAATTTCTAAGACATCACTACCATGTGAATAATACAGTAGATTCTCTGCCATCGACAATATGCCATATATGCCCTAATATTCGCTCATTATACAGGTTGCCTTTGGTGTTTTTTTTTCGTTAATAAGCTTTATTCTCCGTCAGATCTGAGACCTCCAATGACACTAATATATCGCCTCGAGCCAGCCTAACATCTTCATATTTAGACAGTTTCTCTACATTTCGATTAATCAAAGAGACATATCCAGAATATACGTCAATTATTCTTGTAAGTACTTATTATATATATATATATATATATATATATATATATATATATATATCATAAGCGAAAAATAACTCTTACAATAACGTGCTCAAAGGGTAAAATGCGTAGGAGAATGCTGAAGGCATCAATATGAAGGGATTTCCTACAAATGATATCACCTTCGGCAAAGGTCATCTGTGTTCGTGAATGCTAATGAATCTGCAAATCGATATGAGTTTTAGATACTTATCAAAACATAATAATAGATCGACATGGACAATTTATTTTGAATGATCAAGGGACAATTTGATTGTTGAAGGCGTATATTCTTATAAACAGAGCTTTAAAACTTCAGGTTAAGGCTATGTTTACAGGTATGTTTTGCAAATTAAATTGTTGCTTTATGAAGTTTAAAATTTAGGTTTGGATTCACAAATCTTCAGATTGGTAGACGAATATTCATAAAGTATTTATAGAGCATTTTGTTCGTCTTGTAATGGATCAGTATTTTTCTGTAATATCTTGGAATGTTTCTGCGCGTAGTGACCGGTGGCTGTTGATTATACCTGTGCAAAGTGTTGTAAGCAGCCAAGTTTGAAGAGAAAGCCACTGTTTCGAAACCTTGCTGTACCCACTGTACCATAAGATGGGGAACTCAGGCTTGAAGAAAGTTAGTTAGGTATATTAAATATGTTACACGAATTACTGTCAAGGTAAGTCATTATCACAATAAGATTATTTATCATATTTATGCATGAATAGCTATGTTGATCTATTTTCGTATTTCCAGGCTGACCACCTATGCATATATGGATGAATCAACTTCCTTGCTGTTACACAATTAAAAGTGGATCTTGCCTGATGTCAAGGTGACCAGCGACTTGCCTGGAGTTCAAGATTCTGGTGCAGTCTCTATCATGAACCAAATCCAGAACCGGAAATTGTCTGTATATAACTCTGTCAGTTGCAATCTTAGGTGACCATGATCACCATTTTTACCTACACCTGTTAACTGCCATGGAGATGTTATGAAACCCAAAGTATTATGACAATGAGTATCCAAGAGATTGTGAAGGATAGCCTGTAATTGCTTGGAACTTTCAATGTCAGATTTTATTAATGTTTTTACATGGGCAGCTTTCTTAGATCTTGGGAAACACCCAGGGATAATGATTTATTAACTGTCTTTCTAATTGGGCTTATCAGAACATCCTAAACATAGACAGCATTTGATTATCTTTTCAACAACTATCTGTAATCAGTTGATGTAAGAGGCTCAAATGCTTACATCATAGACATGCATGCCTCTTCTACCAATTACAAATCATGTGATAAGGTGCTGAAGGTGAAGAAATCGTGTATATTTTATATATTTTGACAAAAGGAAGAAGTTAACACAATGGGCCATGTCTTTATCTGAGTTAATAATATTTGGGAGAGTAGTCTGCTCATTTGCAAGTAATACTTTATTCACAAAAGTGAAAATAGTCCTTTGATTTCCCTGGCATTCTTTGATCTTTGTACTATAATACTCTGATTTGGCAATGGCATTTAAGTTGAATTTTACTAACCTGGAACATTTCATAATGAATATGCAAACTAGCCCTGTTCCACACGTGTTCACAATACCTTCAGGGTTTCCTTGCAGTCTGTACATCCTTGTTGTACCATAGAAATATTGGTTTTGTTGGTATTTTCTTGGCATTAGGAGGTGCATCCTAATCTACAAGGTCCCTTAATTTATTAATATAAAGAACTATCAAATGTTGAATATCATCTGCCGGCTAAAAGAAGAAATAAAAACAGATCAACAAGAAAAATAATCATGGCAATGGACCTGAATTTCCTCTGTGACATCCCTTTAGGTGAAAAGATAGTTTTTGTAAAAATACATCAATTTTTTTTAATAAGGAAATGATCAAATAGCAATGCAGACACAAGCATACCCCTGATCAATTAATCGTATTCACAGCACACGAGATGTCAAGATTTTAGAGGTGAATATGTCTATGGGTGCTTTCTCCAATATCCTGCCAGATATCGGATTATCATAGAATGTCAACCAGTTTGGTATCTTAATCCATCTCACATTTGCAAATAATATTGAATTAACCTAAGATCAACAGTAGCTAAAAAGTGAATAAATTTCGAAATTCTTCAAGGAAATCTGCAATTTACTCCTCATTTGTCTTACGTGGTGTAATCGGTAAATGATAGCTACACGAACACTTATTCCTCATAAATAACAATTAGTTTTCAAAAGACTTAACAAAGAACAATGAAAGAGAATGCCGACTCCCCCACCTCTTTTGTGAGTTAAAAATTCGTTTTGTAATCAATATCCAGATGGAGTCACATCACTAACAACTTTCTCCCATATTTCCGTAATAAAAAGAGCACTGAAATCCATGTCCATGTCCGAACACCAGGTAGTTCGTCACATTTTTTACAGATCCATTAAATGGCGTTACTGGCACAATTATCAAATTAGTTGGCTCAGATAGGTTTCACCTACTTTGGCTGGTTTCATCTATGTAAGCCCATTGACAAATACGGCCTCATCGGGATAAGATAATAATAGCAAGGCAAGTTAACACACACAACCAAAAACCTGGTTCCTAGTGTAATTGCCGGAGTATGGGATAATATAAGGTGTGAAATGGTTGATTAAAATAACAAAAATATAAATCAAGAAGAGAGTACTCAATTAAATGTAAATATAAATTAGACCTATGTTATTAAATACGTAATATACACAGACTTCACTGGTGTAATATATCTGATAGCTAAACTATCCGAGATATATTCCGGTGTTATGACACCTAGAGCTGGTCCTACTTCCTGCCATTGTGATATAAACTTCCATGTGGACAATAAGAAGCTCGTAGGCTTTACAGTACATGTGCTTCCCATGGATTGATCTACCATATTATTAGTGCAGCTTATAAAAGAGACCATACGCTAGATAAATTCAGCTCCAGAGATTCGAGCTCCACCGCAGAAACACTTCCTTCTGTGTTTGATCCCTGACTAAGTAGCAACAGAAATAAATGTTTCGTTGATATTCTGGCTGTATAGTTGATAGTAAATATGGTTCCAATTCCAGACAAAGAAAGATATCATAATTAAAGTATCGTTGTACAAATATTCCAAACTTTATTGTGGATTGACAGTCGTCTAATCACTTAAGTGAACGCTCATCAACTGGTAGAGACGTACGGTAGAGGTGACCGTAGTATCATCAATCACTGTGCTTCCTCTTGTTCAACAATAACTACGATGAGAACCGAAGCTCCCCAGTACAGCAATGATGTTATATCCGTTAAGAAAAGCCAGAGAAAAGCAAGGGGAACCTGGCGCGAAACTTCCCTGGCATTGCACTATGAAATAGACATGGGTTTGTACAGAGGTCCATATCATAGCACTCTGTAATAGATTGTTATTTGAGGAGAAGAAGTGTTACTATTCCACAAGGATACAGGAATATGGAAAAGAATTTTGAAACTTACAGCAAGCAAGGAATCTTGATGGGAAGTTATTCAGATGTAAATCTACTACATTTTGCCTCTGCTGAACTTCTGATGGAGACTTTCATCAATTTCTTCACGAGGGAAACAACAATCGTCAGAAATAAAACCATTTCTGATTCGGCTAATATTACCTGTAACAACAACATGAATGCGGACATTATATTTAATAGGAAACTGCTCGAGATGTTTCGCCCAACTTCTGCTAAGTCGTGTTAATTAGATCTACATAACCCTTAACAATATGCTGCTCAAGACGGCCGGATGGATAAAGAAAATATTAAGATTAATCCTCCTATATCTGATCTTCTTTGTGTCCTTGAATATCCGTTATAATTTCTCGGCTAATTTCACACATTGTCACACACACACACACACACACACACACACACACACACACACACACACACACACACACACACACACACACACACACACACACACACACACACACACACACACACACACACACACACACACACACACACACACACACACACACACACACAAATAACTTTACAAAAGAAATAGATGAACTAAATGTCCTACGGTAAAAACCAAATTTAACAATTGAAGAACAATTAACACTAAACAACTTACGTAAAAATAAAAATATAGTAATTAAAAAAGCTGATAAAGGTTCGGTAGTAGTAATAATGGACAAAAATAATTATATTACTGAAGGCTACCGTCAATTAAATAATTATAATCATTACGAAAAAGTTAATGAGCCTATATACCCCAGAACGGCGATTAAAATAACTGGTATTTTAAATAAACTTAAATCTGCGGGTGCAATTTCTGAAAAACAATTTAATTTCCTTTCACCTCCCCAGGAGCCAAGACCTCGATATTTTTATATGCTCCCTAAAATTCACAAAGAGGACAGTTGTTGGACAATACCAAACGTAATGCCCCCAGGAAGGCCAATAGTGTCTGATTGTAATAGTGAATCAAAAAATGTATCATCTTTCATAGATAGCCACTTAAAACGATTTGCTATGGATCAGCCTTCTTATATAAAAAACACATACGATTTTGTAGAAAAAATTAAAGCATTAAGTTTGCCTGATAATTGCTTATAATTTTAGATGTTGAAAGTATGTATACTAATATAGATCACACTAAGGGGTTGCAAGCGGTAAGGGACGTAATGAGAAATTATCCCATATATGATGATCCAATTATAGAACTTTTAGAATTATCTTTGAAGAGTAATGACTTTTTGTTTAATGATGAATGGTTCATCCAAAAAGTAGGCACTTCTATGGGTAAGGATTGGGCACCACACTACGCCGATATTTATATGGCAAAATTTGAGAAAGAGGCACTACTTAAATGTCCATTAAAACCTCATACCTACTTCCGGTATTTGGATGATATTTTCATAATATGGCCACATGGCAAGGATGCGTTCTCTGAGTTTCTAAATATTTTTAATACACATGAACCACCCATTAAATTTAAATCTTCTATCTGTATTGATTCGGTCAATTATTTAGATACCACTGTATTCAAAGACCCTAAAAACAATAATACCTTATCGACCAAGGTATTTTTTAAACCAACCGATATTCATCAGATGTTGCAAACAACATTCTTTTCATCCCAAACATACCTTTAAAGGTTTATTAAGATCGCAAATTATACGATTTTTTAGAATATGTTCTAACGAAAAAGACTTTGATAAGGCATGGGGTATTCTTTTTCAAGCCTTGTGTAAAAGAAATTATTCTAAAAGGTGGATGCGTGGTATTAAAGGCAAAACTGTTAGGGAATTGCAAATAAAACAACGTCGGTCAAATACCGGCATTCCAACTACCAGCCGTTGGGGTTCAAAACCATGCAATATTATGAACTGCATGACGTGTCATCTAATAAGTGATTGCTCAAATATTACGAGCACTGTCACCCAAAAAACATTTGGAATAATGGGAGATATAGATTGCTCTTCTTCAAACGTTATTTATGCTTATCAATGCTACTTCTGTAATAAACAATATGTTGGCGAAACTAGTACATCTCTTCGCATAAGAGCTAATGGCCACAGATTACAATTGAAAGAAAACATCGACTTTCTTCTTTATATACACATTTAAAAGTGCACGCAGATAACTCTTCTCTGCCTGATTACAACCGTCCATCTCTCGGTGATTATATTTTAATACCGATTGAACAAATACACAGCTCAGGTTCTGATTGGCAGGACCGAATTAATAGACTAAAACGAGAAACTCTTTGGATTGATACCCTGGGATCATTAGAACCAACAGGGTTAAACAAAAAACGTTCGGAAGATATATTAGAATCGGCCGAAAAAGGTGACACTGTAGCTCTAATAATGCCGTTTTCTAGAACAGGCAATATGGCTTCAAGAATAATAAATAAACATTTTAAGATACTTCAACCGAAGAGTTATTTAGAACACTATCAATATAGTATCATCACAGCTTACACTAAACATAAAAGCCTCTCGGGTTATTTAGTGTCAAGTAAGTTGAAATAAATACCTAAAAATAAATAGAATGTCTCCTGA
>JAODUP010000759.1:0-35000 GCA_025642065.1 Paralvinella palmiformis | reverse complement strand
AGAGCGCGTAAGGGAAATATCCTGCTACCAGCCAAATAAGTAACAAAGTCACGAAAGGTCTATTCCACGGGTTCACTACATGCATGCTATATATATATATACGAGGTATATGGATAAACATATTTATCATCATGTCAGCTTATAATCAATTATTACACACAACAAACACGGATCATGCCATGGTCCATTCATTTTTATTTATTTGGATATATACATATACAGCTATTATAACACAACCATAACACAATTCATTACAAACTTTCCATCATATATTCACAATGTCCGTTTATCATATATTAACTTAACATTTCATAAGTTCATTTAGAGTCTACACCTCAACAATATAGACCAATATAGGCTTGCCCAGCTGAGAACAAAGAATGTAGATGGGATATTAACAATATTTGTGTTTGCGTTAACATGTTAGAGATAGAGACATTAGTACTTATAATTAATAACTCATCTTTTACTTCTGTCAATAGCAAAATAACAAAAATTAATGATTCTACCACTATTTGAGGTATTTAATAATTAATTTCATAACATTTAATTTATTACCTGTGGTTTATATAAATATAAGTACCACTTGCTTGCGTTTAAAAATAAATATGCATGTAGGTGATCATGTAAATACTCAGCTACTTACCGTAATTAGGGAAACATGGTCCTGATCAGTATCAATTCATTTTTATTATAATAAATAATATGCATATATTAAGTAGGTTGTTGTCTAGTGCCCTGATGAATCGCCCGGAGATTGTATTCACATATCTAGAATTTCGACGCCAGACCAGTCGGACGTGTATTGATACATGGTTTATATAGGTAGGATTTATTCAGTTATTCGAACCCAGAATAAAGCTGAGGTCAGTATCTGAGGTGTCGAAATGCTTTATATACAGGTTTCTTTTGGACCACAGAAAATTACTGTTGAATGTAAACTGTGGTGTCAAAATAGTTTATGATATGTATGTAGCAAGTCACCATTGAACCACACGCACGTGTTGTTTGTTGCGAGCTGTGGTATCAAATGGTATGTTTTTACGTGCTTCCGCTTTTTGTACGTAGCCTGCATGTAGCCGCTTTCCTGTGGGCGTGACATATTTGTCGCGTACGAAAAGCGAATTAGCTGGTTCCCACAGGCTGATGAGTAGACCAGACACATGCTTAGGTATACGCACACATTTATCAATATGTGGAGGTATGGAACATTTTATTTTTAGATTAATGTATGTATAGTTGTATTTAGATTTATGGAGGTAGGTTTCGAAGGATGTTTAGATATGTTGATGCTCTGTGCCTGTTGCCTCTTACTATGTACCCTAAAACACACACACACACATACACATACATACATACATACAACATACATACATACATACATACATACATACATACATACATACATACATACATACCTGGGCATACATACATACATACATACATACATACATACATACATACATACATACCTGGGCATACATAAATGCACATACAAGTACTCATAAAAGAATACACCTTAACATACAGATACGGATAACTACACTAGCGTATACACGCATACCGCGCCATCACTTACCCTTGCCCCCACATACACACACGCGCGCGCATAACGACTGACGCATTCACACTCGGCAAATTGCTCCATTACAAAAAAGACACTTTATATCAACTAATTTTGCCTTTGGCCTCTCAAACCAATAACCTTTTAACTTCTTTGCCTCAAGAAGTAGGATAAGAGATGAGGAGATCACAGCTGCTCGTGATGGCGTCCTCTGTCGTGTCATCTAAGGACATACTACCGGAAGGCCAAAGCTTGGCCAAGTTGTTGAGTTAAATACATGTACACCGAATACAAGAACAGCTTCATGGTAGATGGCAGCACACTCTGAAGGGTGTCCACTTGTTCCTATATTAAATATTCTATAGCTAATGCACTCTGTTCGCACTTAGAAAATTATAGACTTGCCGTAAGTCAACAGCCGGGACTGCTACTGAGAGAGAGGGGGAGAGAGAGAGAGATCTAAGATTTTTAAACTATAATAATGTCAGTCAGCATCAACGTATTTCGCCAGTCGGCATTATCTTCTTTGTAGCAGTAATGGGTTTAAGAGAAGGGCAAGACCCAAATGTCTTTAATAACACAAGAAACATGTCTCTCTCTCTCTCTCTCTCTCTCTCTATATATATATATATATATATATATATATATGGCACCCATTCGTCGCTGAATGTTATTTGTTCTAGACATTTTGACACATAATCTGGTGTTTGTATGACGATTAGTGTCTTTCTCTACCTACTTTGGTATTACGATATTTGCTTTTGTTCTATTATAACTTAGCGAAAATTGGAGTATAGATTAAATATTATTACGCAAATCTTGTCTTTTCCCTAGATCACCTACAATTAGCGGTATGGGGAGGTTGAAAGTACGAATTAGCTGTGGTAAATATCTGACGGTCTACCCCTGGACCTTTGTCTATTTCTAGGTATGTGTCTGTTTCTAGATTTGTGTTCGTGCCTGAGCAGGTATCTATATTTGTGCATGTACCTTTGCCTGTGATTAAGCATGTGCCTGTACCTGTGCACGTATCTAGTTCTGTGTTTGTGTCTAGTCCTATGTCGGCACCGGAGCTTGCATTTGATTCATGCCTGTGTCTGTATATTGGCTTATGTCTGTGTCTGGGCTTGAGTCTGTTGCTGTTTCTCGATATGTGACTGTATGGGTATATATCCCCGTGGGTTTATTTGTATATTTGTGTGTATAAGGGTCTGCGCCAATTGTTGTATTGAAATGTTTTTGAGTGCTTCTAGTTCTGTGTCTGTGCGTAAGACTGTGAATGTGTCTGTATCTAGCCCTGGTTGTATGTCTGCATCTGGCTGGAGCTGTGCGTGCGTGTGTGTGTGCGTGTGTATCAACATCTAAAATTCCTTTGAAACCTATGCTTCCATGAATCTATACATAAATAAAACTATACATACTTCAATTTAAATATAACATATTCTACACCTCCACATATATATATACACACATGACCTATATATGTGTCTGGCCTACTCATCAACCTATGGGACACAGCTAATCCGCTTTTCGTGTGCGACAAATATGTCGCACCCAGAAAGAAACGGAAGCGGAAGAAAGCGGAAGCACGGACACACAAAACATTTGACAACACAGCTCCCAGTAAACAACACGTGCGTGTGGTTCAATATTGAGTACATACATAAGGTAACTACTTTGACACCACAGTTTACATTCAGCAGTAATTTCCTGTTGTTCAAAAGAAATCTGTACGTAAGAATATTTCGACAGTTTGTCGAACACGTGTGTGTGTGTGTGTGTATTTATCTGGACCAGAGTCTGTCTATGTGTCTCATTCTATACCCGTGGCTGTCCGGGGCTGTGACAGGATACATCCGTGAAAACATTAATAACAGATTAGGTTTTAGCTTTTTATTTTGTCAGCTCATAAATACTAATGACTATGATACTGATGCCAGTAGACGTGATACTATATTTAGCCCAATGATGATATATTTACGACATTTTTGACGGGAGGAAGGAAGTTAGCGACAACCTTTTACCAATAACATGTTTGATCGACAGAGATCACGTGACTCCGCATATCATTAACTCCCTCATAGTTGGAGCTTTACAGAGTTTTATCTACTGAGAATAGCAACAGATTAAACATACCAAAACTCGGCTGTAACATCTAACAGTTCATTATTAGCATGGATATGATTGTCAGTTTGGTTTTAAAGGGTCTCCACTCTCATTTCTCGTGTTATTTTATTGTAATTATTTAAGTCATAAATGGATCCCAGGAACTGTGTCAGATGACAAGAATAATCAGTATGCACGTCAAGCAGCGGAGATGATGAAATTAGTGATGTTATTTGTTTAGAATTATTACATGGTGGCCGTATGGCCGAGGGGCAGTTCCCTATGGAAATGAGATTATCCGATGAAACACCTCACTGACGCTGATAGCAGTAAGATTTGAACCCATATTGTCAGGTCTGGCTGGGATCAAGCGTGACGATATTGTAAGATTTATACAAAGTACATACTAATAGCGCCGTTAGCCTTAACTAGTATAAACATATGACGGATTGTAAAATAGATAGGTAAACTCTTTATATTGGTAATTTAAGAATCAAACCGTTATTTAAATGTTTTTGAACATATTAAGTAAAGATGAACTTACTGGCATTGATAAGTGCGCCCATGGGTAGCGCCGTTAGTAGTGTAGTGCTAATTAAGTCGCCGATTCGTGATATCGAATCCTGGTTTTACCTGTGTCTATGGGATATTTCATCTAAAAATCTCGTTTCACAATGAAGTAGCTTCTCGACCATATGTCTGAGGCACTAACAATGGGGAGAATAAACAAAGTGTCTACTCACATAACAGTTATTGGGAACCGTCATTCAAGAACAGTTTTGTTTTCTCTGCCAGCCATAAACTTATGCCCCAATCGTCATATAAACTGCCACATAAACTGCCTCATGAACTCACACAGTTCCATAAATACATTTTGTTCAGCCTACTGCTGTGAATGCCAAATATGTGTAGAATTTTGATGGAAATTGTATCTCATTGCTTCGTTTATCCTTCTTACAGTGATAGAGCCACAGTCATTCGGTCTACACCGTGAAACTGCTCCGGTGAATGGGAGGCCATAAAAAGGGGTTTTCATTACTTGTGCCGTTTTAAAAATCGACCTCAATACAGGAAATCGGGAAAACGATATCACCGATTTAGATTCAGTAGGGAGATCGATCCGGTATTGTGTTGGATATAGTTCCCCGTCCGGATCGAACTGACCAATATTTTACCGAGAAGAGCTTCTTATGCCTTCCTGTCACGTGTTATCCTTCTGGTATATGTCACATGGTCCACTCGGCCGCCGACTAATAATCGATTTATCCCGGTACAAGAATCCTAAATTGCTAACAGACCAATATCTAAGCTTAGGCTTGGGATCCATGAAAAATGTTATATGGAAATAGTCTTTCATTTTCTATTATTTGCATTTTCCTTGTGAAAACGTTCACTACATTTCATAATGCATGCCTAAGCTTTGCTAAATTGTCAATTGGATTACCAGAAAGGGTCCTTGTACACCCAATGGCATTGCTCGTACTCGTTTGTTAAATATCTATTTGAGGTGGATTGCTCTACAACATGAACTCGTAACTGTAAACGGTGTATTCTCATAAACAAAGTGCAAAGCAATAACAACTGGCATTTACCAAATCCAGTCCGATCTTTTCACCGTCTTATTTTCACATTTACTCTTCCTTTGAAAGCAAATAAATACGGAGATAAAGAAAATAAAAAAGAAATAAAATCATCCGGATTTGACTCGACCTGAAATGGGAGATTTATTGTTATAACAAATCATTTGTATTTTAATTTTGTCGTTTCCACCTTGGGCACGAACCGACATGCATCATCAATTTGACCTGTTGTCTATTCTCATTTGTGACGCCCCAAAACCAGTTTTTATCATTCAACAACACGAAGAAACCTATTTTGTATTACTTGATATTAAGATGTGCCTAAGCCGAGATTCGAACTCAGGTGGTAGTGATCTGTGGATTAAAGCGCTACCAACTAGACCACGGAATCCCTTATTTATCAGGTCTTTTTACGCATGGCACTGAAGCAACGGTCGGACCCTGTCTGTTTCGACATCTCTTGACAAAATGATCTCCTGCAAAGTCAATTATCTGTTTAGTTTAGCCTATATGACCTTTTACCAGGTCAACCAATGTGTTGTGGTTAACTAGTTTATAACAAAAACTTCTAATATCAATCTATTTCAACACCAATATTGATTACTGTTATATAAGAGGACACCAAGGGACATCAACGTGTGGTAGGACAAATGTCAATGTTTTCGCATCTCTACCTTACCTTCGTGTCTTGGCTGTGCCTGTCCAAATAATGACCGATAATTGTAAAATTAGGGGAAGAAGCTGACTTGAGACAGAATAAGTAAGCTATCAACAAACGAGATGAGAAACTTTTCTAAATATGTCTGTGGCCTGAGAAAATTGTGCAAAACCATCTGTTATCACGGCATGATAAAGGTCAATATATATATATATATATATATATATATATATATATATATATATATATATATATATATATATATATATATATATATATATATATATATATATATATGTATTATATGTTTTGTATTTTTTTCATAGATGTGTATTTGAGTTGAGTTGAAGCTTGTCAGGCAATGGAATGTGGATAAGTCATGTATTCGGCTTATTGATGACATGTATTAGGCCGAGACCTGTCCATGATGACTTGTGTGTGATGTCGTTAGAAATACACTATAACGATATTATGGTAATTTAAATAGAGGCAAGACATATATCGTGTTATATGTAGGATATATGGTATGCTGTCGTGTCAAATAACTGTGATTAAAACTGATAAATTGTGGCAACATCTGGCAAGACGGACTGACGGCGGTATATGAGCAGAGAGAGAAATAGACAGACATATAGACAGATAGCTTAACAGACCAGATGAGAGGAATATAACTCATATGAAAATACTAGAACAAGACCTATTGAAAGGCAGGTAAAATGCACATACATAAACAAAAAGAGGTAGATAGATAGATAGATAGATAGATAGATATATACATATTTAAAAAGAAAAAGACACATACAGACAGGAAGGCAGATAAACAGATAGACAGACTGACAAATAGATAAATTACAGCTGGATCATCGATATACAACATTACCATAATCAAACTAATCATAGACAAGATGTCATCAATCAGGAAGATATCTATAATATGCCAATCTTTATCTATATAACAACATCTTCTTTGATAGATCTATGTATGGAGAAGATAGATGTTTGATATGTTTGACGTTTTGGGGCCATTTTGGTGCACAAAGTAGACTTTCAAAGGTAAGGAATCGAAGTGAAAGATGAACCACCCTTCAGATATATCGAGAAAAGGAACATATCGATTACTGATCACCAATTAAGAAAGATGTTTACCTTCCTAAATTATTCATCATTAGTCTATGTTATAAGTCAATCTCATTATCTATACGTTAGGCGTAATGATTCCTATGTAGAGTTCTAGATAAACATACCTATGGTTCCCAGTTCAAATCTACCGACACTGTTACATACATTTGGTGATTGATCCAACCGGTACATAGTATATCGTTTAGAGTGGATAGATTATTGCAGATTAAACGCATAATATATGGGACAAAGAATCAGTATATCACAAATGAACCATTTTGGTTATTTTTAAAGGAGATTCAAATTAGTTTACGTTAATTCGTTTTTGAAGCAAACTGAGATATTTTGAATTAGTATTTCTGTGGTGTTCATTTAAATAGTTATGGATGTGGTCTTATGTATCGCGTTGTGTTACCTGTTACTAGTGATAAGATGTTAGCTTTATAGACATAAGTAAACTTTAAGGAAGTTGAGTGAAAATTAAACAAACTACACTATGGTGTTGCAGTCTATATATGTTACAGTCAATCTGTATAATCAGGTAATACTTATGTTACCTGATATTTTCAGGTAATGTGTATTAAATCTTAGTTAGCGATAGCGTATTACCTGAACATCTCAGGTAATATACATATTACTTGATTATACATATTAACTGTAACACACACATAACACACACACACACACACACACATACACACACACACACACACACACACACACACACACACAGATACACACACAAACACACACACACACACATATTTATATATATGATGATTGATATTTTACGGCCACGTTTGTCCACAAGGTAGGCTAAATGGACCAAGCGACTTCCAAAGGTAATGAGACGAAGTGTAAGACGAAACAACCTTCAGATATGCCCACGCCGGGATTCGAACACGGGTGGTAGTAATCTATGCTCCAGCATGCTACCGCTAGACCACGGAGGATCCTAAATTATATTTATTTTATATATATATATATATATATATATATATATATATATATATATATATATATATATGGTGGTTATGATGATGATGATGATGATGATGATGAATCAGTGGTAGAATGACTGACATCAATGTCCCAAGTTATCATTTTAAGTCGACGAATTCTTGTTGTTGTTCACTGAAATGTATCTGGCTGATTTGCTCACCCATAGAATAACTTCATTGAATACGATGAAAATGATTATGAATTATTTGTCTCTAATCAGCTAATGGAACTGTAATATACACGGGGCGTTAATTATAGTTTATAGCAATCAGCAAAGTGTTAGGCTGTATACCTGGACAAAGGTAAAACTGATTTTTCGTGATCGATGTTCGTAGATCAGCAAACTGAGCTGTAGAATATATAACATGACGTTAGAAAATGATCTTACATGGTTAT
This sequence comes from Paralvinella palmiformis, assembly GCA_025642065.1. NCBI lineage: Eukaryota > Metazoa > Annelida > Polychaeta > Terebellida > Alvinellidae > Paralvinella > Paralvinella palmiformis. The sequence goes on along the minus strand of JAODUP010000759.1, from coordinate 26,575 downwards.
TTATTATTCTAGCACTCTGGTGATCTGTGGTCACTTTGACATGGACACTTCTCATGTCAACAGATTCACGTTTAGGATCAAGTAATCTTCATCATGGGTTGTCATCGGCCAGTTAATCTTCATAGATTATAACATATTCTTAATCAGACGTAAAAGACACACATACAAATACACATATACTCTATACCGGTAATCTACTTCTAGACGTGAGGGCTACTACACAAAATACACAATCGCCATATGATTTAAATCTAGATGCACGGTAACTTACCTACAACAGTAGACATAGACATAGACATACTCTTTATTAACCCATAATAATTTAGGAACTCTTGGACAAATTGACACATTGAGAGTACCTTAACTAATATAAAATATATACAGTCATAGCAATTATAACACTGTAACTTATAACACGTTAATTGGATGACGTAGGTATTCACAATGGTTTTTTAATACCAGCTCAGACAGGTATTCAGGTGCCATGTCATTGATAGATTTAGGCGTTGTTATTAAAATATTGTCTAACAGGTAGCCAATGTAGGGTTAGGACAATTAGGGTGTCATTAAATTATTTTCGATATTTAGCACTACGCAAGCTAAGACATACCATCAGTAATGCAATGTTCCAATTTCTCCAAGGAATAAACATTGACCATGTCTAAATATTCAATGATATATATATATATATATTTATATATATATATATATATATATATATATATAGAGAGAGAGAGAGAGAGCGAGTATATCAAAGGCATATATAAGTGATATTTAATGTCATATTATTCCCAAAAGGAGGGTGTATATTAGAAAACCAAGGAACATCAGACTTAATAAGATATACAAACATTCTCAGCGAACGTTCTTCCTGATGGAATCGAAATAATTGAAATATTTTATCCGATTAAAGTTGATTTTATCTGAAGAAAGTATATTACTGGCTCACTTTGATTTCATAATATAATTGTTTAACCAACAACTTTTATATGTAGACTCGTGTGTTTCATTACGATAATCACACAATAAACATTTGTTTCAAACAAACAACAAGCAGCCTTTTATCATTTTAGACAACACTACTGAATTTAAAACATGTCTCTAATTGTTTACAGCTCAAACAATGTTTTATTGGTTTTACCAGTCAACTTTTATGCTTAAATCTACCATTTCGGGTTTAAGGAATACAAATATTAAATTGAAAAGCCAGTTTGTTTAATAAGTGGTGGTTGTAATCTAAACTAATAGTAATTAATTGTTTAAATTATATACATGAACATATATATTAAATCATATTTAGTTGTACACATATTTATTTTCTTTTAAACTAGTTTTCTTTGGGATGAAAGTATGTTGAATTAATATATATTAAGTATTTACTAATTATAAGTTCATGTGCTTTATTTATAAGAATACAGAAAACACTGGAATTGTTTACATAATTGGGTGTACTGTTCTATATAGATAAATACATATATACAAATATGGATGTCATTTACATATACATACATATATGCATACATTCATTCATGCATCCACATCAGTGTTTGGGTGTGAGTGTGTGCGTGCGTGCATGTGTGCATGTGTGCCTTTCTTCCTTGCGTGCGTTCGTGCGTGTGTGTGTGTGTCTGCGTGCATGTGCGCGCGCTCAATACGTCCTTGTTACACGACATTCATCAATTATCACCCACTATATGTTTGTGGGTAAGTAATTTATTTGATGTAAATTACTGATATTATTAAATAGTCATTATCTCTTAGCCAGAGTTACTTCTAAATTTAGATACAGAAGTTGTATATAAAGAGACAGCTATATCGGGTTGATTCTATATCTAATTATGTATAGAGTTTATAGATGTCATCAGACAGCATGTGACATAAGACTGACAGAGTTCTTATAGATCAAAGAAGACTTCTACGGCATATTATGTAGACTCAGATCCCTTAATATTAGATATGAGTGGTAAGACGTGGAAAAACTATAAAACTCCTCTCTCTCTCTCTCTCTCTCTCTCTCTCTCTCTCTCTCTCTCTCTCTCTATATATATATATATATATATATATATATATATAAGATTCATACCTAAACATACATAAAAGACACAATTTCAAATCTATACATACATAGATTTATATAAAAATGGGACCTAACCAATGATATCAAGTCTGAACAACTCACCAGCCTGTGGAGGTTGACACTTCGCTTCTCGTACATGACAAGTGTAGCTATAAGTAGGCACAAGTAACACAGCTCTTCCAAAACCCAAGTCAACTTATTTAGAATGTTATATAGACGACATCCATTTTAATACGAGATATCAGTCTGGTCTGGTTAAATAGGGTCATACAAAAAATTGAATTATTTTAGAAATCAGATCTCTCATCTCTCTTTCTCTGTTATATATGTGTGTGGGTATATATATATATATATATATTGGCACTAGCCCTGAACTTTGTTTCTGCCAATGAAAAACTACTTTCAGTAATATCCTTGGTTGTTTGTTTGTTGTTATTGTGTTGTTGTCATCGACGGTGTTATAATTATATATTCTGGGAAGCAATCAGGATGAGGTGCCTTCTAAATCTTCCATCGCATTTGTTTGTTTGTTTGCTTGCTTGTTTGTTTGTTATTGTGTTGTTCTCATTGCTGTGGTTGTTTTCATCGACGGTGTTATAATTATATTTTCTGGGAAGCAATCAGGATGAGGTGCCTTCTAAATCTTCCATCGCGAACACAACACACTAAAAGAAAGTAAATCAAATACACATTAATTACATTAGCATATGGAACACAATTAAGATGCCCTAAAATGAGTTTAAAAGCTGAGTACTCATATCCCTAGTGAGGTTGATATGTTGTGGTAAGAGGACACGTACATAATCCATAATATCGTTATCTGCTGGTATTTACCTAGGTTTTGTTTTAAATTTGTTAGACGCATAATGTTGTGAATAAAGTCTGAGAGAGATATGGACTATTGTCTTGATAACTTCTGTCAAAACATATTAAACATGCATATTGTGTTCCCTTCCAGCACTTTATCACGGGGTACACCATGGGAGAAGAGTAGTTCATGTCCTCAATAGAGACACTTGAGCCTCTTACAGAGCCTGATATTAGACAGTTACTGAAATTTCATTTAGTACTTTCCGTGTTGTTGACCTTATAATTGCGTGGCTTGTGAAAGAGTGTTAGGATATTTTGGTAAACATATTTACAAAGGTAGTTAATACATTATTATTTCAAGGTGTTTTTGCTAGATACGTGAAAGCTACCCTAGTAATAATGATTATCGTTCAAATCCTTTATTAGCTTTTCAGGTGCGTTTTATTTGGGATATCATTTTATAGCGCCTTTAAATGGATCCTGCTTAGTAAGAGGCTAATTATGTATAACACGACTTGTGGATGAACTGAATATATCTGTTTCTCACAAGTTTTAATTCCAGAATCCAAAGACTGTAGAAGTTAGGCAACAGAAAGTGATTCCCAGAATACATTTAACAGGTCCCATTGTAATATATTTTTTACTATTTTTCTATCTTACACTGATATACACATCACAATTTTTTAAAGACTTATGGCTGCTAATATGTCTTAGTATTGTTAGTTGGTGAAATATCAAGGTTTATTACACTGGCATATTCTTACAAGTTTACTCAATTAATAGGTCATTATAGAAAGGTTTTTTCTCCAAAATCTAGAAAAGGTGTCCCATTAAAATATTTTATTTCCGTATTTTGAGTACACCATCTAAATATTTAGAAACGAGCCTCATATTTATCATATTTGTCTAAAGTAATAGATTGCTAGCCAGTTGTCACCCTAATAGGTCACTATCATGGAAAATCGATTGCGTCATATTGTTAATACTTGGGCATGTTTGACTCGAAATCTTCCCAAATTAAGTAATTATAAGATCAATATTATCTGTTTGCATAATGTACTAACCTTTAGGCAGATATTTGATAGGTTACGTTTGACAAATGTATTAATATGAATCAACATATGACGTCAGTATGCAGAGCAATGTACTACTATCTTTGGTAGCACATAATCCAACACCGTTATTGATACAAGTTCTATGCTTTTGGTGGTTCTCTCAGAGACTATTGAAACTTCTTATTATAATACAGCATATATAATTATAACATCAATCGACTTCAATGTAGTGCATCTCGCATATTGACAGATGCTCCAAAATATTAATATATCACTCTAATTCTTCAAATAATACATTGTTGTCCATTCAGGCACCGTAATTATAGCATAGTTCTACTAGGAACTTATAAATACACTAATGCCACTCTACTTCGATCTCTTTGAACTCTTATCTATTGGAAATAAATACCCCAAAAATTTCGTAAATCCATTCAAATACTACTTCGAATGATTCTGTCTTGACTCACTCTATTGTACATTTAGCGTACCAGATCAAACTGTTTGGAACAGATAGACGGGAAAATTAGAATGGTGTCATCACTTGGAAATCTTAACCTATTCTTAAAATTCACCTGTGAATAATATAGATTTTTCAATATTTTAAAATGGATCCTAGTTACATTATTTTTTAGATATCGCTGTACAGCACTTTTAAAAAGGTAGATTACTATTATTATTATTATTATTATTATTATTACTATTTACTTTTTCCAGAATCTCATTTTATTAATGTTACATATCTCATTTTCAAATATTTGTTATACCTTTTGATAAACACTGATTACATAAGTCTAATCTTTTGTGAATCTCTATCACCACAAATATCACACTAGTTATTAAGAGTTTTATTTTACGGGTGATATTCTGATAAATTTGCATGTAGGGTGATTCCCACATTAGAGTCATATTAGTTTATCCCAGTAGCCTTGTTCCGATTGTGGAATGTTTGTTATCGACAAATATTGACAAAATCGTATCTTGAATTCTTGGTTGTTTGTTTTTAGAAGGCGTGTGTGTGTTATACCTTTTAATAAAAAGTCTCTAGTCTAGTGTCTTCCTGCGAATATTTGTTAAAGTAAGGATCACACTAGTTATTGAAATCTCTACACTAGCCAATTTGCATATAAATTGGTACCCACATTAGAGGCATATTAACCTGTCATACGTAACATCATTGTAGTTTTGGATTTTTGTCAATGATAAATGTTGAAAAAACGTGTCTAGAACATTTGCTTTTGAATTTGGAAAACTTGTGTTTAGCATCATTTAACTAACTGTCTTTTGTAATAATCTCAACGGAAAATGTGGTCATCCGAGGTAAATAATCTGGTCATTGATTAGCACCGACCAATCACATCTGATGATCGATAAAAGACGGTAGCTAGTTTATTGTCTTAAAGATGAACAACGGCTGACTGATTATTATCCTTCCAAACGACTGGCACTTCTTAAGTTGATTTCCCAAAACACACGAACGTGACCATCTAACTAGACTCACAACATCGTCAAACCTCAACTGTCTAGATATGATTAATATGCCTCATTAATCACTACCTAGAGGCTTTACATACATCTGATTTCCCAGGTGTACTGTCTGATAGAAAACATCTCATTTGAAATGAGATGAGAACATAGCATGACGTCAATCTTGAAAACCCGGAGCACATGACGCATTTCAAGAAACTTTTACTCACTCACTTACTCCTTAAATATATTCACTGACTCACTCCTTACATATATTCACTCACTCACTCACTCACTCACTCACTCACTCACTCACTCACTCACTCACTCACTCACTCACTCACTCACTCACTCACTCACTCACTCACTCACTCACTCACTCACTCACTCACTCACTCACTCACTCACTCACTCACTCACTCACTCACTCACTCACTCACTCACTCACTCACTCACTCTTAAATTCACTCACTTTCACTCACTCACTCACTCCTCACTCCTTAAATATATTCACTCATTTATTCACCTCACCCACTCCCAAATAAAAGTCAAAGGCATGTGAGTGTATGAAATTTCTGCGGCATATGCAAAATTAAATATTCTAGAAATATATCATCTGGATGAATAACCAGAAGAAACTAAACCCTGGCTCAAATATGATCTGTTATTAAGTCATTTAGTCCAAATGTATCATGTTCAGATCCAGAACACGGCCCTAGTGAAATTATTATGGTTGATCTGAGACTTCATTTCTGCCAATAAATCTTGTGTCTATAAACCTCTAAAGATCGATAAAGATCGGTTTATTTCCGATAGTATTAGTTATAATGAAAGAAGTAGCCTAAAGCAAATTAATGGTTACTCTACTTGAATCTGTCATGAAGCGGTGTGCTATGGTATGTGCATATGTTACTTTTTTAAACAATGATCTGGGTGACTGCCTGGAGGTCACACGGGAGAACATGAAATCTCTCTCTCTCTCTCTCTCTCTCTCTCTCTCTCCCCCTCTCTCAATTATATATTTCTGACCTAATCCAGCAACATGCTCAACAAACGTTTAAGTTTTCTAAACAATAAATGAGAATAATAATAATAATAATAATAATAGTAATAATAGCGAACGCAATCTTCACTGTTTTACAGTAATAAAAAGATAATTATTACATACCAGGTTTAAATAAGCTTATTTTCCCAGAGTTAACATACAGTGCGAGGCTCGGGATATTTTTAACATGTTATCGATGGATGATGAGTCCTGGTCATGTATCGCTTTGAACGTATGAGCCAGTGTCATATAATCCAGACGAGCCTTCATTGGTAGATGTGTTTTGCACACGCAAGCTTTTAGAACAGTGTGTCATACAAATAGCGTTGAAATAATGTATTCGAGAAGTGAAGGTATATGTGATACTGGAAAGACCTGAAATTTCACGATGACTTTATAATGGAAACGAGGTCACTCAAATATTGGAGGAGATTACCATTGATAGTGTTCACTGAGTAAACAAAACTTTATTAGAATAGAGTGGATCACCTGTTGCCGATGTAGTTTTCAAAGAATTATATTATTTGATTATATATTCGATTATATAGGGAATTAAATAATCAGTTGGACGTTTAATTGTCTATGTAGCTTGGACTGTGTAACATGTACACAGCGATTCAGAAGTTGCATCACATTTAGAAGTTAATTAGGTTTTTTAAATTTAATTTTTACATAACAAAGTACAGGAAGTGGGAAGGTTTAATTATGTCAAGTAAATGATCACCACTTCCGATTCACAAAGCGGCCCTTTTCTATATTATTTTCCATAACGGGCTGTGACACCTAAGTCTCCCCCCCCCCGAATGTTCTCTTTAACTATTGGATTGTCGGGTGCTGGTTGAAATACACCAGATCCTCCAGACAATCTATTTCTGGTGATGTTAAGTCGAGCTAACGTGAAGACCAAGTACGAGGTGAATTTTCGGAAATTATTTGTTCTTCGAAAATCTACCATAGTTGTTGCATTGCAACCTTGACTGTATCGACAGGTACCCATCTTGCTGCCATCATGACTCAAGTCTATTGTCTCATGTACTGCTAACAACGTTTCAACATTTCGCGTTATTGGCAGGCCATCTCCAAAATTGAATTTCTGGTCTTCTTCTTCGTCAAAAAGAAAAATCCGATCCCCTTTCCAATAGTGCGTGGCACCAAACGGTAACTTTGAGCTAGTTTCACTAAAACCATAAATACCCCCAACTTCAAACGCATAATTAGAGTTAGTTTCAATATATATATATATATATATATATATATATATATATATATATATATATATATATATATATATATATATATATATATATAATGATTCATGCTGTATTGCTTACAATTCAATTCGCGTTATATCAGACTAAATACCTTTAGTATTTTTTTCTAGTGAAATAGTTAACATGACCATTCCAGGTAAGTGTTTTTTCACAAACGGTTTAGTCGTTAATAATTGTCTCATATACGATTACAATATCCACGGTACTAATAAAAAGAGAACACACACAATAGGCCTACACTGGCCACAACCATATTCAATACATCAGTAATTTGACTATCCGTTACTAAAGAAATATATTGACCTCTTATGGGACGTACATATTACAAATACAAACCTAACATTGGGACCAATGCTCATTACTGACTTTTCAGTGCAGTTTGTTGTCCTCCTATTTGCTGCTACCTAATATCAATCATTTTGATACATTAAAGAATTCTACTCTAAAGGTTCGTTATATAACTAACGACTTGAATGTACGTTAACTTAGAGAAATATCTCTGTGTGTTCACGGATACCTTTGATTTTTGATTAAGTTCTTTTACCTTTGTATAAAACATTCTGACTTCGTGAGATTTATTAATCAACTCAAAGCCAATCTTCATGCTCACTTCTAATGACCTGTAGCAGTCTTGTTTGTTCTGAAGAAGTTCAATAATTTTTCTTGAAGCCATTCTATCTTTTGTTCATTTATTTTCATTTTGTTTTACAGTATTTGGTGGATTCATTAGATGGAAAATTGATAAATAGGGTCTTCGTTTCATAATAAGAACTACAATCATTAGCTAAAGCATGATTTATAATTAAGAAAACGAAATAGATTGAATGAAGATAAGGAAACATATTTGTTTAAAATCTTTCCAGGATTTGCATATCGCGGAAAAAACAAAGTCACGCACGCACGCACGCACGCATTCACGCACGCACACACGCACCCCCTCACACACGTACACACATAAATACACATTCTTACACACAAACCAACACAAGCTATATTTTACACCTGGAATTCACCCTTTTCCCTAACCTTCCTCTGCCCATAACACATTTTGCCTTCACGACATGTTATCACAAACCATTATGTTCCATTATCGTTGATGAACCTTGTCCATTATGAAGAGCTAAAGCTGTCAGCCATTATGGTCACTAGTCACCATAGATATTCATCAATTCCCGTACTTACTTCGAGGGCATTATATATTTATGGGGACAATTAGTACGCTCTTCTCTACATCCCAATAGTGACAGTAAAACAAAGCGCCTCGCTATCACCTCAACTCAGTTGCTATTTAACAGGACACGTGACCTAACATGGCCGTCGTCACTACCATAGCTACGTAGAGTACACAACAAAAGTATCATTTAGTTCCCTTTTCATGCCCTGATGTCTCGCTCACAGTAAATCCTTTGAGGGATTCACCAGATGCCGAACCGTAGCCTGTGATTTTTAAGATAATCAGCTTATACCTGGAAATGAGATTACAGGTGAAGACCTCATTCAGTGGAGATGGGATTATCCAGTACATGATGGTTCGTCATTAACATTGCATACTAACGTTCTCTACAGTTCACCGATCCTAGCTATAGTAATTACGTAATAGCAGAGTTCAGCCTTTGTGTAAATAAGCATTTCCTAATATCAGGATCATCGTAGCTTATGTATTCTTTTTGAATAATAATAACACAACATAAAAATTGTGAAGATAATAATACCGCGATTACTAGGCGAAGAAAGAGATAGCAAAGGATAATAGGGGGATAATGAGTGAGTGAGTGAGTGAGTGGGCAAGTGAGCGAGCGAGCCAGCGAGGGAGTGCTCGGACGGGTGAACAATTTAACAAGCGAGCAAGCGAGTGAGTGAGTGATGGGATGAGTGAGCAAGTTAGCGAGTGAGTGAATCTTCATTGGAAAGATAACCAATATTTGAAATGAAATGGGCCATTGTCGATTATTGTTTCACCTAATTCTATATTAATTAGAAAAGTTACAAATTCTGCTTTAGTGTTCGGGTAGAGTTAATCCAGTTCTTTAATTGTTCTGAATATTCAGTGCTGGCTATATACAGCATAGGTTCCTTCTGGTGAAAACATTTACTTGCTACAGTTGAACATTTCTTAAAGGTCACAGGAAAAGGTTTTCCAAATGAGTCAAAATGTTAGTGTTATATATTAAAATCAATTTCAGTCAGAGATATATTTTAATAATTTCCTAGAAATAAAGTTACAGTGGTTTAAAACTTCCTTTGCTAGCTTGTTACATGGCCGAAACTTTAATCGGGAATCTTCGGAAAACTTCGAAATGTGACGTCATCTTTGCCAAACAAAGGCCTCTCAAACACTCCACGTGACCTTGTTTAACCTGTTTTACGTGTTCCATATTGTCTTTATTAAACATATAAAATGGTGTATTGTGTCGCATACAATTGCGCAACGAAACATACATCAAATACCAATGATTATATTCGACGTCTAAGTGCCGTCAAAACTCGGTCCAAAATAATCCCCCCCCTGAAAATTACAAAAACAAATGGCTAAAAAGACACACCGAGGGCAGCATATCCCTGTATAATTAGAATAGGCCACACATGGGAGAGCCACATCCGTCCACCGGGCTCCTGTGTACAGACAAATACCACTTTATTTTAAATGAAGTTATGTGATAGGAGTGGGGAAATATTCGTATTCAGGCCCCGTGTGTGGACTTATCAATTAAACGTATACCAACAGAAACAAATATACACCAATCCAACTTTTGTTGTGGACTGGGGCCGGTGTTGACGGCATAGATGGGGGCTCTGGGTCCACGCATGCATTTGTTGCAGCTAATTCCTCACATAATTAATACTGTCTGTGAGTCTTTTCACTCTTTGTTACATTACTGTAGGGCTTGAAATGCCACTTTTCTAACAGGATTTAGCCTCACGATTTAATAAATATCGCTTCATGGCAGCAGGACTTTATACAAATTGATCTTTGAAGACAGTGGCAGTAGAGGCATATATTTGGTAAGGTGCTGCTTTAACAACAATTAAAACATAGCTATATATAACTATAGTTAGGCAGTTTGTGTGTGTGTGTGTGTGTGTTTTCTTTGTGTGTGTGTCCCCAATACGTAATATTTAATTAAATCAACAATTATTAGTTTAGACAAATTATAGATACCGAGTTTGCTTTATTACTTCCGAGGGGCAAAGTATTCGATTGACAAATATGCGCGTCTGGAAAATTGTTATTTACGCTCTTTACGCTAACAATGTGTTTGTTGTGATAACTCCGCGTATATTTCGTATTGAATTTGTTTGTTTTCAACGATTTAAAGGACCAGAAAGTACTATATATCTGGAAGGCTTTGGTCATCTCGGTTGTTGATTATTATTGGTGATTCTGCGTGATATAACTATTCAATTTAGCCATTCGTTTAAAAACGCTCCAAGGCTCGGGTATTGGCTGACTGATTCTATTGTGGTTGATTTTGATACATATTACAGTACCGACATATTGCGAACTCCCATAACCTTCAGGGCCGTAGTAAATCAATGAGTACGAAGGACAAACACAGTTGAAGAAGGTCATCGGACCGACATCTGTCATTATTCGGACAAGGCACAGATATTCGCATAATGCCTACGTAACGGATGTCTCCAGTTGAATGTAGTCATCAAATGGATTACCGAGGCAATAATTTTACAAATTAATGTTTTAGCGACAGTCTTCGGCCTATCCGTGGGTAACTGTAACTTAAGGGTATCGTATTTACTGATGTTTATTTCATGTTCTCTGTGACCAGAGAAAGCTATCAAACGTATTCAACTATATCTGGTTTATAAATACTACGATGCTGCCAGTGTTCTCTTTGCAAACATCGGGCTCTGTGTATATATTCTGCTCGAGTGTTATACACATGGCCTTATATCAGCTCATGGGGCGCCTCCTGGTCTAGCGGTGGCATGTTGGACTACAGATCATTACCACCCGTGTTCACATCTCGGCGTGGGCATATCTGAAGGTTGTTTCGTCTTTGACTTCGCCTCATTACATTTGGAGGTTGCTCGGCCCATTTAGCCTACCTTGTGCACAAAAGTGGCCGTAAAACATCAATCATCATCTTATATCAGTTCTAACCTTCAGAAAGATTAAACAAGATTGATGTTATACATTATACCTGTAGCGCTTAAAAATATTTATCTCCTTCTGTCAGTAGCTAAATAGTTTTAATCCGCGTGTTATGTTGCCCGCTAATAATTAGATTCAGTTAGCAGTTTGGTGTAGAAGTTCCTTGTCAATATAACAGTCGAAGCTCAATCCCTTCTGTAAAAATCTCATCGTCTCTCAGTTAAACAGATATATCACTCATTCCCTTCTTCCTTAGGTCTCTCCAGAAGTTCGTTCTATTTACATTCTGACAATGATCACCAAAGGTTGAATAGGAACTGGTGACAATTCTTCTCTGATCCATGTCGTTCTCCTTTTGATCTCGTTCTTCGTGTGAGTGCTCTGCAATTATTCACAAGCAAAGCTGTTCATTTTCTCCCAGAAGAAAGACAAGCTGTTCGCTCTTCCTTGTTGGATTACGTTTCCTCTCGATTCATTTTTACTTCTTGGTCAGTTAGAAATTCGAACATTTCTTAATGGAGCAAAATAAAAATTAAAAAAAGGAGTTTATTAATACTATTTGTCACCGGTAACCTTGTTTGTAGCCATTGTCGAACACAACTAATTCGATGTCTTTTTGCTTCTCAAAGGCAACATTAGTATCAGGTTTTGCTTTATTAACAACAACAAAAAACACGAGCCGGCATTCTCCCTCTCTAATTCCAAAATTACAGGACAAAGGTTATCATTAATAAGGGTTATTAAGGGTTTTTTTAATCGCCAGCTTTTCTAATCTATAATTTAATGTTTCGTATCTGACTAGCTGAGAGCTACATGTGTTTATTTACATTGGATTAGTGAATTTCTGGTTGTATCTTGGATAACGAATGTAATAATCATCAATTTGATTACGGCCTGAAATTTGCGTGTGTTTTTCTTATATACTCCATAGGTAGTCGATACTAGCCGGTATTAGTATGGGCTTAGTGTAATCTATTTTAGAGGACTGGCGCTCGATTATAATTCCAAATCATCTTTTAACGATGGTATTATTATTAATCTCGCCGGATCCTTGAACATTTGGAATTGGAATTGGTTTCAACTTGATATGGCCCTGAATTCCTTTTCCTAACAACAGGCAGTGAGCCTTCCATGGTTAAACCGGGGTATGCTTCCAGATTATGGAGAAATATTGTACAGGATCGTGTTGTTAGAGAATTGCGGATGCTCCTCATTAATGCCAGGTCGTTTAAGATCCTGCTCTTATCGGCAACACATCGGTGCTATTATCAATAGTAAGACCACCATTAACACAGTGTGCAGGAATCATTGGGATACTCCCATAAACAGATCCGGATAACGAAAAAACGGGAACATATGTTGAAAATATAAGTTTAGTTTTCTCCTCAGATAACGGTACGTATATAATATTACTAATCCGGAACGTTTATCTATTTCTTTAATTCTTATTCTGTCTCGACCATAATTTAAGTTCATCATTACAAACGTATATGTTTGAAAACAATTTTTATGTAACTAAAACGCTAGATAAGCGACCAAAACCACTAATGTATATATACATTTAATTATACAATTTGTTTTAAATATCAGCCTCTACATCCCTTTAACACAAGTTATTATTAAACTTAATTTTTGCATGCCGTAGTATATATATATATATATATATATATATATATATATATATATATATATATATATATATGTGTGTGTTTTAGTCTGTATGTAATAAGGCACAGGCACAGAGAATCTCGAACCGTGAATTCAAACTCTGGACGTTTCTTCAGGGGACTGAATCCAGAGTGGCGACTTTTCTTGCTGAGACATGTGTAATGTCTCACCAGTCCCTAAGCCGCCAAGCAAAATCAAAATACGAATCACCTACAGCCGTGGAGTTTGGGTGTAAACACCCAAGTCAGATCACGGCAGTAGTGAGAATGTTTAGTTTAATTATCTAAGCAGCCCTATTTATAGCTATTTTTCAATTGCTGTATCTTTCTTCAAAGCAATACTATATAAACTATATAACCCAATTGTTACCGTCTTCAAAGATCAGTTTTTACAACGGGCAGGCGTCATGAAGCGACTACTATCAAAACTGTTTATCTTAATTACTATTAAAAGACTGACATCTGCGCTGAAGCAGACCGTAATAGCGCGTCATAGCTTCCGTACTGTTTGAACTATGCTATCATTTTCAAACCTGACCTAATTTATGCTATTCTAACTATTGTAGTTCTTAAATGTTATTTATGACAAGCAGATTAGAGCTAATCTTGAATGTCATAGTACAAACTGGACATAACTGGACCTAGGAAAGACAAATCTATTCCCACATACAACCAAGGTGAATTATATATACAAGTAAACTTGTTATGTAAAACACATCAACCGCGCGAACTGTGTCCAATGCCACCGCTCGAGATGCGATGCAGTGTTTCTATTCCTGAGTCAGGAGTACTTATAATGCTTTAAGAGCGTACTGTGCCTGCTACAGTCATTTAAATGCTGGATAACCAGGCCAACACCTAAACGGCGTGCCTCCAAAGACGCAAATAGTACATGGATTATACAGCTCTAGATCAACTGTTCTTGAATGCAGGGACCTGGAAATATGGTCTCCACGCATAGAAAACGGAACTTTCTCAACCGCAGCATAATATGCCTTGTGATATTTGCTGGAGGGTCAAATACCTCATAAACATACAAATCCAATAAATACTATGACCTACTCGTCACTATTATAACAATTTACATCGGCGCTTTTATATATATATATATATATATATATATATATATATATATATATATATATATATATATATATATATGTGTGTGTGTGTGTGTGTGTATGTGTGTGTGGTGTGTGTGTGTCTGTTTGTATGTATGTGTAATTGTACAATATTTAAAGCTGATAAATATCCCCTTATGACAAATACATTCCAAATGATCAACTTGATTTTAACAAGTTTTTGTTTGTAGTATTAGATAAAATATCTTCATAAATGAAATAATTGATCATCGTGAAATATCACTCTGATCATTAGCTAGTAAACAATTACTCACACGTGCATTAAGATTTGAAAATTCGATATCTTATTAGCAAAAACCAGATTATTCGATATCTTATTAGCAAAAACCAGATTTTATCTTGTATTACCTGTTTGGTCTGTATACTATGTTTATCACGAGATATCTTTAGTATAATACATAAGCGCTTAGCTCTGTCTGATCCCTGGTGATGGCTATATTGCCGTGATGTAAATTACTGGTTGTCGTGGAAATGGTGATATCATAAAATACACCTGGCATGTTCTGATATTATATGTATTTATTCATTGTTTGGCTGTGGGAGAGATGGTAAGAATTAGTTCATAGATAAACTTATAACATGGTATAACAGCATGATATAATATAACCTCTACTGGAAGGGGATAAACGAATAAATAAGTAGGGCTTGACATGTCATGGTAGGCACCTATACGTTATAATTATTTGTAAACAATATTTACCTCATCGACTATTATCATCCTTTTTTGGTAGTGTTAGTGGCTTTCTAAGTTTTAGCATAGTTTAGTCACTTTTTGTAGCAAATGAAATCAGAAGTCATGCATGTCTGAATTTTCTTTTTACAAAAACATAACACATTGTTTTGGTGTTTACCAGTAGCGTGTTGGTTAAGAGTACTATCCTACAATCCTACTTATAGTGGTTCAAATCAAACTCTATCCTGTGTATATACGACGTTTCCTAGGATCAGATTTGTTAGCCAAATGTGTTTAGTGAAGAGTCTAAACAATCAACTCACTGTCACTCACATTTGAATGGCTGCTGGGAGTAAAAGCGTTGTGATAACATTTATCCAAAACAAAGCCGTTTTAAATATATATTTATTAACATATGATGGTGTGTGATATGACAACAAGGATGACATGAGAATAGAAAAAACGACATTTTCAGATGATAGAACTGAAATAGTGACATATATTGTCTAAGTCAGCCGACCACCAAAATAACTATTTGAGATCAATGTGTCTGAATTGAGGATTTGATGCAGATTACGTTTATAAATATCCACAAACTCCTTTAGAAAAATGAATACGCGGATATATACAAAAACCAATAAATAAGTAGATAAGCAAACGATCATCCCGACACTAGTATATAGGGAATAACAGGCTGTATTAGCAAATAGAGTTCAGTGTTTCACTTTTAATTTAAATACTATACTTATGGGTGTATCGTTCAGAACGGGTAAGTGCCCAAGTGATATTGCTTTAAAAGACGGTCTTTCTAATGGAGTGAGATGTAGAGTGATTGATAAATCTGTTAAGCAAATATTAGCAATAACTCATCTTCTAACTAAATAAATCTATATTCGAGAGAGTTGATTTTGGTATTTTCAAACAACATATTAGCTTCCTAATGTTGTACCCTATAGGTGTAGGTTATTTCCTTCGAAGTTCGATGATCCCTAACAACTTCAGCTATTCCAAGACGATTTCAAACACGAATAATATTGTATATATGTTTATTTGGTAATAAATCTCTTTCATTTAAGAACACTCTGAAATGTCAGCCACAGCTTCCCTGTTGTTATTGTCCATTATTTTCCTCCATTTTCATGCCCACCCAACCACCCATAGTGCATTTTTAGAAATACAACATCATTGTTAATCAGACATCCAGGTAGGTTCTCCGAATAGCATACTTCACCGATTTAATGACATACCATGTCATCGTCATCAGACGCCACGATGGCCGTAGCTATAAGCCTGACATGTTATCGAGAATCTTTATCAATTGTATCATCGCTGTCTCAAGTGAGGGAGTAACGAATGTCAGGCCGAGACGCGATCGATCATTTCTTAGAGTTGATAGACATATTATCGCTTAATATGTACGTGTTTTAGAACCAACCATATGCCTCAGTCCCGTCTGGTGTTAAATAAATATGTCCACCTCCTGCGGTGCTTGACAAAGTGTGTTCTGATCTAAATCGATTCTTAAAGTGTATCATGCTGTCATTGTTTCTCTAAGGGCTGTTGTAGTTGTTGCTGATCATGCTGTTACTGAAACTTTGTAATACGATAATAGATACAGCGAAAAGATATTTGGCGTAATCGAAATTATATCTGACTTTAAGAAACTGTGCTGCACAATGCGCACTATATACGGCAGGATTATTAACTGGTTTGTAGCTTCTTTGCTGGATTACAGGAAAGTTTAAAAGGCTAATATTGTTAAATCAGTAACCAATAAAATTACTACACGATAAGTACTCCACGATCTCTCACTCAACAACCAAAAATTATATATATATATATATATATATATATATATATAGCAGAATAATAGGTAAAGTGTTTGGTAGAAACCTTCCGCTCTGTCATTTCCCACTGCTAAGTGGAAGGTTCACAATATGGGTAGACTACGACACAGACAGGAAAATGGAAACAGGTCATTTGGACCGAAATTACATAACGTCGTGTCACTCGGTGGAATATTTTGTTGGATCGTCTATCATCTAAGATTACATTCGGACCTTTATATATCGACATTATTATTTCATACCAGATTATCAACGTTTACTCATAGGTTGGTATAAATATTGATATTAGGTTTATTTTAATTAATAGTCTCTACCAAGAGGGCTATTGTTATTATTATCATTAGTATTGTTATTATTATTCGTTTATGCTCATTTTTGTTGACTGAGTCAGTCAGTGAGTGAGTCAGTTAGTCAGTCAATCAGTCATCTAGTCAGTCTATCAGTCGATTAGCCATTCAGTTAGTTAGGCAATCAGTAAGTCAGTGCATCCGTCAATTAATCAGTGCTTCAATGAGTCTCTGATTGTATTGATCTGTGTGTGTGCGCGCGCGACTGTGTGTCTGTGTGAGAGAGACAGAGGGGGTTAGGGGAGAGAAAAAAGACGATCTGACAAACTGATAAGAAGAAAGAACACGATAGAGGCAGACAGATACAAAGATAGAGAGGCAGAGAAACTGATCAATAGACATTCAGAAAATTAGACAATCCACTTATCATACCATTGTCTCATCAGGATCATGACATGAATTACAAGAAGACAATACATTAGTCAAACGGTTGATGTCAAGCTGATATTCAGATCACTGACTACTGCCATATATCACTGTCTATAGCTAAGAAATCTTTGATCAATAGTCTGGAGTTAAGATTCCTATGGATATAATTGTTCTCTTAAGATTCTGGCTCACAATCTCCTCCCACTAGTATATGGCTACCTCTTGTGTACCCATGACTATCTCTGTGACAGCCACCTCTTTCCCCTATTTCTATTTTACTCTTTCTCCACCTGTCTCCACCGTGTCTTTCTCTCCGGTCTTCTTATAACTCAATTTAGGAATTTTCACATGACGTCCATTCGTGATCTTTTCGTTATTCCGTGGTCTTGTCTCTCAATATATCATCATTCCATGGCTATATCTCTGATTAATCGTTCTTCTGTGAATCATCGTGTACTCTCCTCCACCATAAACCTGTTATCCCTTTGTCCTATTTTAGCTGATACTTTATCCACCTTGATCGAAACGACCCATTTTTGCCAAACCGAATTTCAGTTCATCCGTATTATTTAGTCTCTATATTAGAATGGGTTAATTGTTCCGATTTGAAACCAACACTCTACCAACTGTAGCCAGCCGAAACATCAATTCTTTAGGATTTAATAGATGTTTCATTATGTGACTTTTCTGTCTGTTGGTATCTTTGCTCGTCTTTGTATGCTTATATCTTTTCAGTCATTCTGTTGCCTCCCCCTCCTCGTTTATATTAAATATTAGATAACGTTATTAATCACAGATATATATATATATTATCATATTGGAGCCCGTTATGTCTTTGTTATTACATGACTGATGACATTCCATTTCGTGTTATCACTTCACCACCTGTCACTGGTGTATCTGTCTAGTTATCCGAATTATGAGTATCCGTCATGTTTTACGTTTTCCCATATCCAGAGACGTGGACAATTCGCCGTAACAGAAACAACCGAGAAACATCACGTCAATGTCCAGCATGCAGCATCTAGTTACAATTAAATAGTATTGTGATAGCAGCTCATGGAGTACTTAGGTAGCACTATAAAGAAATGGAGTAATTAAAAATAGCAGCTGCCTAAACATACTGGACAGAAACTGGTCACATAACCTGACGGGAACCATTTGTTCAAACAGTTGAGCATATGGAGATAGTAAGTAGATACACAAACTAGACACAATCACTGATCTCGAGAGCTAGACTGAAAATAGTAGACTGAAAATGTAAAGCGAACTAGATGCGGAAATGTAGTATGACTGCATATCGTACGACCACTTATTATTTGAAAACAGTACAGTGACAAATACATCCATTGTATACTTTTCAGTAAACATGGATGATGTGAACTGCCACTTGATTCTATATCCATTGGATATGTTAGTGTAAAATAGACTATTCGATATTCATACAAATAATGTGCTTATTATATTCTCGATTGGGTTACTTTTAAAGCGTTAACACCGCACTGACTGATGTTTATCAAATGTAAACAATTTGTCTTAAATATGATATGATTTGACATTATCATAGAATGAATACACGTGCTAATCTTTCTTTTGACTCGTTATTCCCTATCTGGTCACGTTTGAAAATAAATAAATAAAACCAAACAACCGTTTCAACAAAACATCGTAAATCTTTTTGCCGCAGTGAGTTATATAAAATCATTATTTTTGGGGCCAGGAGGCAGGTAGCTACGGTTTTCAATACGTTTTTCACTCACACATTCAAACTATTTATTACATATTTCCTTTGTAAAATATGGTTTTGTTTTGCTTATGTTATAATTACAGTTCATCCAACAATTATCTAGCCTTGTGATGGCAGGACGAAGACATGATAACAGTAAATAACTCACACGTAATCTCCTTAATACCGTCCCATAAATTCAACATTTACAATACATCAATGTTATCACCTTGTCTAAGAGAACCATAAATAGATTGATAGAACACCAATTAACGAGATAATCGATTGTCTTCATTATTTTTATAGGACACAAACAATGGTTGGTAAGTGACATGTACATCGTATATCAGTCAGGCGACTGGTATGGTCTCTTTTGTTGTCGGTGTCAATTACCCATGCTTATATGTATTCATTCGTTAATAATTCATATTTCATTCTGTTTTAGCGGTCAAGCTATACATCATATAAACTAAGAACGATCATTTTGATATAGTATTGTGTACCTTCTCACATGTGCCGTAATGCAATCATCACCAACTTCCAGATACATCAAACAGGATAATTCATCACCCTGTAATGCCAGGTACCTCTTTTCGACACACGGTAGAATGGTAGAATGTCAACAGCCAGCTGATCGTGGATTCGAACATTTGATGCCGCAGGTTATTTCTCATTGATTACTTAAATCATTTTGCTATCACAGCTCATATTCCCGTGTGAAATACATTCCAGTATATGAAAGTTCGCGTTATCTAGTTGTGTCCATTTTAGGTGACATGTCTACTGGCTGAGTAACGCCAGACCTAGTATGTAGCTATACGAAAGCAGACGATGCCAGTTATACTGTTCAGTGTGATAATAACATCATCAGATCATGATATAATAAGCATAATACGATCACGAGATATCAGTCTTTCAAGTACGACTGATCAAGCTATTGTCCCGTCCTTGGGTAGCTTTAATATTCATCAGACCAAGGTAACCCCCGAAGTAATGCAGGCATGATGTGTTATCAACGTTTCTACCCCATCTAGAGTGTTTTGAAGGCGTATCCGGTGGAACCTCCTGGTTTAGTGTTAGGGGGGTAGACTGCGTAATTGATAGATCTCACTTCATACCTGATACTGATCGTTCATCTTGTTACAGATGATTAACTGATTACTGTATCGAATAACATATAATGTTGAGGTTTATATTAATATTATC
This sequence comes from Paralvinella palmiformis, assembly GCA_025642065.1. Taxonomy (NCBI): domain Eukaryota; kingdom Metazoa; phylum Annelida; class Polychaeta; order Terebellida; family Alvinellidae; genus Paralvinella; species Paralvinella palmiformis. Next base: position 5,765 of record JAODUP010000759.1, on the reverse strand, counting down.
GCATGCGTTAATGTGCCCCGTTTAACATTACATTATATCAATTAGTAGTTCAGACAGAATGTACACCGAGTAGGAATTATTATTTTTTAGAGGCAAATTATTCGCTGGACAAAAATCAGCGACTAGAAAATCGCGATTTACGCTCTTTACGCCAAAGTCATCTTGTTGTGATAACCCCGCTTGTGCAGTTTATTTCGTCCCCCCCCCAATATTTAGTCTTTTCCCTTCAACTCATGTATTGAAATTATTTGTTATCAAAGTCTTGAAAGGGCTGAAGATACAAATTATATCTGGGAGGCATTGCCAATCTCTTTGTCGATTTCTGTTTCGTTGTGAGTTAATCCACTTTTTAAATTTGAACCCGTGTTGAAATTCTTTCCACAGCTCGCCTCTGGGCTCAATGATTGTACTGTGGTTGATTTGGATCGGTAATACAGTACCGAATATTGCCAACTCTCATAACTTTGATGATCATAGCTTAAAGAGCATGAAGGACGAAAAACGCCTACAGCTGATAAAAGGTCGTCAGACTGACATCAGTCTTTGTCTGGATAAGGTACAGACATTGAGATAAAATTTGTTCAACAGATGGTGCCACTAGACACTGGTCATCAAACCCTTTACTTAAACTATAATACAATAAACTAAGCATTTAGGGACCGTCTTCAGTCTATCTGGGGATAAATGTAACTTAAGGTTATCGTTCTTATTGATGTTTATTTCATGTTCACCGTGAACAAAGAAAGTTATCAACCTTACTCAACTAACTCTAGTTTATATCGATTTGAATTGAATTTATTTCACACAACATTACAATGCTGTCAGTATTCTCTTTGTAAACATTGGTTTTGTGTATATACTGCCCGAGTGTTACACAGATAGCCTTATATCAGCTCTAACCGTTTTAATACCAAAAAAGAATGCTATTATATACGATGTTATATATTATACCTGCAGCGTTTCTTTTTTATTTATCCCATCTTGTTCATAGCCAGAGTATTTTAATTTGAGTGTTATGTCGCCCGTTAGTAATTATATTCGGTTAGCAGTTTGATGTAGAAGTACCTTGTGACTATGACAATGTCAGTTCACTTCATTCTATCAAAATCGTATTTGCTCTCAGATTAACAGATATATCACTCATTGTCTTCTTCATTACTTCTCTCCAGAAGTTCGTTCTATTTACATTCTGATTATGATCACCAAACGTTGAATAGTAACCAACGACAATTCGTCCCTGATACAAGTCGTTCTCCATTTGATATCGTTCATTATGTGATTGTTCTGCAATTATTCATCAGCGAAGCTCTTGATTATCTCCAAGAAGAAAGACTAGCTATTCCCTTTTCCTTGTATGATTATTCTCCTTTCAGTTTTACTCCTCGGTCAGTAGCAACTTCGAAGATTTCTTATCGGAACAAAATCCAAATAAGGGAGTTTATTAATAACATTTGGCATAAAGAACCTTGTTGGTCACCATTGTCAAAGAGAACTAATTCGATGTATTTTTGCTTCTAAAGGGAATAAGTAGTATTAGGTTTTGCTTTAGTAACAACAAGAAAGCCAGAAGCCGGCATTCTTCCTATCTCCTTCTAAAATTAAAGGACAAACGTTTTATCATGAATAAGGGATATTATGTTTCTGAATAGCCAACTTTTTTTATCTTAGAATGTAATGTTCATATCTGATTACCTGAGAGATACGAGTGTTTATTTACTTTAGATTAGAGTATTTACACCAAAAGCTGGCTTTAATGTATGTAACAAATGTAATAATCACCAATTTGATTACTGGGGGATATTTGTGTGTGTTTTACTGTAATAACTGAAAAGGAACAGAAGGACCAGAGATTAATTATAAATCAGAATTATGAATGACAAATATGTTATGGGGATTATTTCAAAATTCTAATATTTATGTTATATTATTGTTGGTGGTGATGACGATGGTGTTTTACTTGTTGTTGTTATTGTGTTTGTTAATTGTGTTATTGCGATTCTTATATCATATCCAATACATCAACATCCTATGAAAGGCTCATTTCTTAAAACACTAATTGTATTTAACACTCTACTATGATCACACGATCATCAACCATTCGTCATTCCATGTTTACTGTTACTTCATGTGTATGTATGGAGGTGTTTGATAGTATAAGAGTTACTGCAGATTATAAATTCCCTTGTCACTACTACATTCCCAACGATCATCCGTATCTGAACACGCTTGAACAAGGCTGTATTTAATATGAAACAACATATCTTCGTAAAAGAATTAAGTGATTCTATCTCATCGTGAAATATTACACGTTGCTCATTGACTAATAACAAAATACTCATACGTGTAGTAAAAGTTGAAAATTCGATAATGATATTTCCAAAAAACAAACAGATCTTATAGTCTATTACCTATTTAGTATATAACCTATGTTTATCACGAGATATCTTTAGTATAATACATAAGCGTCTACCTCTGTGAGGTATGGTCGGCTTAATTACTGTGATGTAAACTACTGGTTGTCATGGAAATGGTGATATCGTAAAATACACCTGGCATGTTGTGACTTCATAAGCATTTGTGTATTGTTAACTGTGAAAGAGATAAGAATTAGTTCGTAAATAAAGTCACGATGTTAAAATATGGCATCTACTGGACAGATAAACGAATAAATAAAGAGATCTTGACATGGAGTTTACCATACGAATATATTAATAAGTTTTACTGTGCTTGGAGAAAATGTGTTCGGCGTGTATGGAATTTACCAAATCAAACTCATTGTGTCTTCTTGGAGCATCGTTATGGACATGTAAATATTGATATGCAATTATTGAGAAGATTTACTTCTTTTTATTATTGTGCAATGTACAGTAAGAATCAGGAATAGAAACACCTTGTGTGGGAATAGAATTATTTTTTCTAGGTCCAGTTATGTCCAGTTTGTACTATAGCTTTCAAGATTAGCTCTAATCTGTTGTCATAAATAACATTTAAGAACTTTATTACTACAATAGTTAGAATACCAGACATTAGGTCAGGTTTGAAAATAATAACATAGTTTAAACAGTATCGAAGCTATGATGCGCTAATACGGTCTGCTTCAGCGCAGATGTCAGTCTTTTAATAGCAATTAAGATAAACAGTTTTAATAGTAGTCGCTTCATGACGCCTGCCCGTTGTAAAAACTGATCTTTGAAGACAGTGACAATTGGGTTATATAGTTTATATAGTATTGCTTTGAAGAAAGATACAGCAATTGAAAAATAGCTATAAATAGGGCTGCTTAGATAATTAATCTAAACATTCTCACTACTGCCGTGATCTGACTTGGGTGTTCTACTCCCAAACTCCACGGCTGTAGGTGATTCGTATTTTGATTTTGCTTGGCGGCTTAGGGACTGGTGAGACATTACACATGTCTCAGCAAGAAAAGTCGCCACTCTGGATTCAGTCCCCTGAAGAAACGTCCAGAGTTTGAATTCACGGTTCGAGATTCTCTGTGCCTGTGCCTTATTATACACAGCTAAAACACACATTGCCCGTGCCAGAGATTGAGGTTCATGTTTTCTTTTTACCAATTTTGTAATATTTGATATAACGGGTTAGTGACGAGTATGTCATATAATTTATTGGATTTGTATGCTTATGAGGTATTTGACCCTCCAGAAAATATCACAAGGCATATTATGCTGCGGTTGATATGTTCCTTTTTCTGTGCGTGGAGACTGTATGTTTCCAGGTCCATGCGTTCTAAGAAAAGTTGATATATAGCTGGTGGTCGGTACATGTGACTCTACCAACAACGAAGATTATCAATTTGAAATATTCTTGGCACTTAAAAGTGGCGTATCTCAGGGGATCCCGTACGCATGCACGCGAGCAGCACGTAGGTACACATACGTACATATTGGAAGATTTTAACAGGGACATTGTGCGACTGGCTGTGAGCGGTGAATAGACTAGATCAATATATGTAGAATCTTAGCAGCAGTTGGAGACAGGTGTGTGTAGCCTTCCAATTCTGGGTCATCTTTATCTTACGCACACAAAGCGGATATTGGGTCACAATGAATCGCTAAGAGGTGATCACGTGCCACTATGCTTCAGAACGTCATTACTAACCCCAGTGGCGCCCCTAGCGGCTACGGAAAACAAAACAGTTTCGAAATAAGGGTAAAGATAGACCCGACGGGTGAGGCTTATCCCCTGGAAATATCTAACGAAATGAAGATAGAGGAATTGATGAGTCAGTTGGAGTTCTTAACTGGAATACCTATACACATACAGAAATTGTGGTATCTTGATGAAGGTGACCTTCCCCCAAAAGCCGTAAAACGAGAAAGAGGCCAACTTTTGTGGATAGTGGTTAAATTGGTTATTGATATTTCTTTTGGCAAAGGTGTGAAAGAAGTCATTTAATATAATCAGTTACCTCGTGTGGCATCCAAAAGGGTTTTTTTAATTTAATATATATATATATATATATATATTATATATATATATATATATATTTTTTTCAGAGAGAAGGGGCAATGACCGCTCCCTGGTCGCCTTATACATGGCCGCACACAGGGGCCGTCTCAACATCGTCAACAGGCTGCTGGAGGCAGGAAGCGAAGTGAACGGGATGACACCCAATGGGCGCACGGCGCTGCACGTGGCCGCGTCACGTGGTCACGGCGACGTCATGGACACGCTCCTGGAGCACGGAGCGACGCCGGATGTGGTGGACATGGACGGGGAGACACCGTCGTCGATAGCGATAAAACACGGACACAAAGATTGCGATCGACATTTATTTATGTTTCGATGGCAACAACGAGCCAAGAACAGATTGAAACAAAACATGTCGAAGAATGGATAAGGAAATTTCTGAGGGGGGGGGGATGTGGGAAAATCCCTTCATTCCAGGATCTGTTTCTGGGAGCGGTGTTTATATTTGTACCAAGCAGGCTGATATTTAGGTCTGATCCGGAACGGGTTGTATCACGTGTTAATTGCGTGCATTTTTGTAAATAAATACTTGTTATATCTGTCGTGTTTAAGGGATGCTTCTGCCGTCTGTCGTTATGTTGATTTGTTCAATGAGGGAGTAAGGACATGAGTGACAGAGTAACTCACTGACTGGTTGACTCACTCGTTCATTGAATCACCGACTCACCCAATCTGACATACTCACACTATCATAGAGGACCCACTCAATGAAGAAATGTTTTTTTTATATATATATATATATATATATATAAAAATTAATTTTAATTATATATATATATATATATGTTGTTTGTGTGTGTGTGTGTGTGTGTGTGTGTGTGGGGTGTGCCCTTTGATAACATTTAAAGTAACTTATTCCTTTGTTCAGCTCAGAGAATAAACTTACTTAGGACACGTGATCTGGCTGTTGGCTGTCGTTGGACGATGAAATTTATCACACAACACAGAGATGTTCAGTACAGTACTCTACCAACTACACAAGAGAAGAGCCCCGAAGAGGCCCCCAAAATGTCCATAAATATTTGTATTTGTACACGTTTTCTAACTTAATTGTATTAAGGACGTCGAAGCATGTGAACATTTGACAATCTGCCTTCTGCCAACATTAATGATAACGGGTGATAAATTTTAAATTTTTTAAATTAATTAATTTTTATTTAGACATTTCTTTGTTTTAAATGTTTTAAAAATGTAAAAAAGGTTTTTAATATGCATGTTCCCAATTTTTTTGGAACATATCATGGGGAAATACTTTTTTTGAAGGCCTTTGAAAG